>JAJPUD010006180.1:98670-128868 GCA_023553655.1 Myrmecobius fasciatus
ATTTCTCTGATCAATAGTGATTTGGAGCACATTTTCATATGACTACAAATAGTTTTAATTTCATCCTCTGAAAATTGTCTGTTCATATCCTTTGACCATTTATCGACTGGAGAATGGCTTGAATTCTTATAAATATGAGACAATTCTCTATATATTTTAGAGATGAGACCTTTATCAGAACCCTTAAATGTAAAGATGATTTCCCAATTTATTGCTTCCCTCCTAATCTTGACTGCATTGGTTTTGTTTGTACAAAAACTTTTTAACTTAATATAGTCAAAATTATCTATCTGGTGTTCAATTAAGAGTTCTAGTTCTTTGGACATAAATTTATTCCATCTCCACAGGTCTGAGAGGTAAATTATACTACGTTCCTCTAATTTACTTATAATATCACTCTTTATATCCAGATCATGAACCCATTTAGATCTTATCTTGGTATGTGGTGTTAGGTGTGGGTCAAGCCCTAATTTCTTCCACACTAGTTTCCAATTTTCCCAGCAGTTTTTGTCAAATACTGAGTACCTATCCCAGAAGCTGGGGTCTTTGGGTTTATCAAACACTAAATTACTATAGTTATTGCCTAATTTGTCTTGTGATTCTATCCTATTCCACTGATCGACTACTCTATTTCTTAGCCAGTACCAAATGGTTTTGATGACTGTTGCTTTATAATATAGTTTTAGATCTGGTACAGCAAGGCCACCTTCATCAGCCTTTTTTTTTTCATTAATTCTCTTGAAACTCTTGACCTTTTGTTCTTCCAGATGGATTTTGTTACTATTTTTTCTAGATCTGTAAAATAATTTCTTGGGAGTTTGATTGGTATGGCACTAAATAAGTAAATTAGTTTGAGTAGTATTGTCATTTTTATTATGTTCGCTTGGCCTACCCATGAGCATTTTATGTTTTTCCAGTTGACTAAGTCTGATTTTATTTTGTGGAAAGTGTTTTGTAGTTTAGTTCGTATAGTTCCTGACTTTTCCTTGGCAGGTTGATTCCCAAATATTTTATATTATCTACAATTATCTGGAATGGAATTTCTTTTTGTTTCTCTTGCTGCTGAACTTTGTTGGTAATATATAATAATGTTGATTATTTATGTGGATTTATTTTGAATCCTGCCACTTTGCTAAATTTGTGAATTGTTTTTAGTAGTTTTTTAGTTGAGTCTCTAGGGTTCTCTAAGTATACCATCATGTCATCTGCAAAGAGTGATAATTTGGTTTCCTCATTACCTACTCTAATTTCTTTAATCTCTTTTTCTTTTCTTACTGCCAAAGCTAACATTTCTAAGACAATATTAAATAATAATGGTGACAGTGGGCAGCCTTATTTCACTCCTGATCTTTTATGGGGCATGGTTCTAGTTTCACTCCGTTACATATGATGCTTGCAGATGATTTTAAGTAGATACTACTAATCATTTTAAGAAAAAGCCCATTTATTCCTATACTCTCTAGTGTGTTTAATAGGAAAGGGTGTTGGATTTTATCAAAAGCTTTCTCTGCATCTATTGAAATAATCATATGGTTTTTGTTAATTTGGTTATTAATATAATTGATTATGCTGATAGTTTTCCTAATATTGAACAAGCCCTGCATTCCTGGTATAAATCCTACTTGGTTATAGTGTATTATCCTGGGGATGACTTTCTGTAATCTCATTGCTAATATCTTATTTAAAATTTTTGCATTAATATTCATTAGGGAAATTGGTCTATAGTTTTCTTTCTCTGCACCATATCTGTATCATAGAAGGAATTTGGTAGTATACCTTCTGTCCCTATTTTTTTCAAATAGTTTGTATAGTATTGGAATTAATTGTTCTTTGAATGTTTGGTAGAATTCACATGTAAATCCATCTGGCCCTGGAGATGTTTTCTTAGGTAGTTGATTAAAAGCTTGTTCTATTTCTTTTTCTAAAATGGGGCTATTTAAATAATTTATTTCCTCTTCTGTTAACCTGGGCAATCTATATTTTTGTAGATATTCCTCCATTTCATTTAGATTATCAAATTTATTGGCATAAAGTTGGGCAAAGTAACTCCTAATTATTACTCTAATTTCCTCTTCATTAGAGGAAAGTTCTCCCTTATCATTTTTGAGACTAATAATTTGATTTTCCTCTTTCCTTTTTATAATCAAATTAACTAAAGGCTTATCTATTTTGTTGGTTTTTTCATAAAACCAACTCTTAGTTTTATTTATTAATACAATAGTTTTCTTATTTTCAATTTTATTACTCTCCCCTTTTATTTTTAGAATTTCCAATTTGGTATTTATTTGAGGGTTTTTAATTTGCTCTTTTTCTAACTTTTTAAATTGTAATCCCAATTCATTGATCTTCTCTTTCTCTATTTTATGTAAGTAAGCATCTAGAGATATAAAATTACCCCTTATAACCCATTTGGCTGTATCCCACAAATTTTGGTATGTCTCATTATTGTCATTCTCCTGGATGAAATTATCAATTGTGTCTATAATTTGCTCTTTCACCCATTCATTCTTCAGGATTAGATTATTTAATTTCCAATTAACTTTTGGTCTATTTTCTCCTGGCCTTATATTACATGTGAGTTTTATTTCATCATTATCTGAAAAGGATGCATTTACTATTTCAGCTTTTCTGCATTTGATTTTGAGGTTTTTATGCCCTAATACATGATCAATTTTTGTATAAGTTCCATGGACCACTGAGAAAAAAGTATACTCCCTTCTATCGCCATTCAATTTTCTCCAGAGATCTATCATACCTAACTTTTCTAACATTTTGTTTACCCCCCTAACTTCTTTCTTATTTAATTTGTGGTTTTATTTATCTAATTCTGAGAGAGCAAGGTTGAGATCCCCCACTAGTATAGTTTTGCTGTCTATTTTTCCTTGCATCTCTATTAGTTTCTCCTCTAGGAATTTGGATGATATACCACTTGGTGCATATATGTTTAGTATTGATACCGCTTCATTGTCTATGGTACCCTTTAGTAAAATATAGTTTCCTTCCTTATCTCTTTTAATTAGATCTATTTTTGCTTTTGCTTGGTCTGAGATAAGGATTGCTATCCCTGCTTTTTTTTGTTCACTTGAAGCATAAAAGATTCTGCTCCAGCCCTTTACCTTCACTCTGTATGTATCTCTATGTTTTAGATGTGTTTCTTGCAAACACCATATTGTAGGATTCTGGCTTTTAATCCAGTTTGCTATCCGCTTCCGTTTTATGGGAGAGTTCATCCCATTTACATTCACAGTTAAAATAACGATATCTGTATTTCCTGCCATCTTATTTACCCAAAGTTATGTTTTTCTCTTCCCTTTCCCTTTTCTCCCTTCCCTCCTCCCCAGTATTTTGTTTTTGATGACCACCTCCCTCTAACAGTCGTCCCCCCTTTAAAACTCCCTCCCCCTTTTTTACACCTTTCCCCTAATCCTTTTATTAATTTATCCCTTTCTTTTCCTCCTTTCCCTCCTACTTCCCTATACAGAGGGCTAAGTTTTTCCCTGAAATCAAATGTGTCTGATATACTCTTTTAGAGCCCAATCTAATGAGAGTAAGATTTACACAATGCTCATCACCCTCCTTTCTTTCCCTCAATTATATTATATTTTCTATGTCTCTTCATGGGATTTTGCCTTATTTTACCTCCTTTTGCTTTTATTTTATTTTACCTCCTTTCCCCTTTTTTTCAGTATGATATCCCTTCCTTCTCTAATTTCTTTTCTATTATTATCAAAATAAAATCAAATTATACCCCCATTCTTTAAGGATACCCATAGTAGAAATATAGTCCTCAAGAGTTCTTTCCTTTTTACCTTTTTATGCTTCTCTTGAGTTCTGTGTTTGGAGGTCAAATTTTTTGTTCAGATCTGGTCTTTTCATTAGAAATAGGTAAAATTCTCCTGTATCATTGAATGACCATCTTCTTCCCTGGAAGATAATGCTCATTCTAGCTGGATAACTTATTCTTGGCTGTAATCCAAGTTCTTTTGCCTTTCAGAATATCTGATTCCAGGCCCTTCGATCCTGTAATTTGGAAGCTGACAGATGTTGTGTGATTCTAATTACAATTCCTTGGTATTTGAATTGTTTCTTTCTAGCTGCTTGCAATATTTTTTCTTTGGTACGATAGTCCTGAAATTTGGCCACGGTATTCCTTGGGGTCTCTTTCAGGAGGTGATTGGTGAATTCTTTCAATGGCGATTTTGCCTTCTGATTCTAAAACATCAGGGCAATTTTCTTTCATGATTTCCTGGAAGATAGAATCTAGCTTCTTTTTTTTTTTTTTCATGGCTTTCAGGGAGTCCAATAATCCTTAGATTGCCTCTCCTAGATCTGTTTTCCAAGTCAGTTGTTTTCCTTAGGAGGTATTTCATATTTTCTTCTATTTTTTCATTTTTTTTGTTTTTGTTTGACTGATTCTTGAAGTCTTATTGTGTCATTCACTTCTATCTGTTCAATTTTACATTTTTATGTATTATTTCCTTCATTTACCTTTTTTAGCTCCTTTTGTAACTGGCCAATTGAATTTTTTGCTTCATTCCATTCTTTTTCCATTTTGTCAGTTTTATTTTTCAGTGAATTGTTGTCTTTTTCCAATTCAACAATTTTGTTTTTCATTGAATTGATGATTTTTTCCAATTCACCATTTTTATATTCCAGTTAATTGGTGATTTTTTTCCATTTCACCAATCTTGTTTTCCAGTTTTTCACATCTCTGTTGCAGGGCGTTGTTTTCTTCTTGCCCTGATCTCAATTCATTTCCCCATTTTTCTTCTAAGCTCTCTTTTGAGATTCTTTATGCAATCTTCCAGGAAAGCCTTGTGAAATGGGGACCAGCTCTTGTCCGCCTTTGTGACTTCCTCTGGGATTGTTTTCAGAACCTCAGAATCTGGGGTCTGCCCTACTTTCTCTCCGTAAAAGCTGTCTATGGTGAGAGCTCTCTTCTGCTTCTTGCTCATGTTTTTGACCTTGAAGTCTGACTCCAGCACAGACCAGCAGCTGTTTCAATTTTCCTTGGGTCAGTTTGCTGAGTTGACTTCCGGTGTGGGGCTGGTCAGGCTAGATCCGCACTAGGACCACGCTTTCAGCTGCTCTCAATCCACTCTTTACCAAAAGGCAGATCTGCCAAAGCACCTGCCTGCAAGCAGAGCAAAGTGGCCCAAGCATCTCCCAGGGACTTCCTGGGTGCTTAGAATTCGCTGCTCTGTCCCAACCCTGGTCTTCCTCCCTGGCTGCGCGCTGGCGCCTTAGCGGGGCAAGCGGCTTGATCCCCTGCCTGTCTGAAACTGACCTGCTCTGGAGTTCTTTCAAAGTGAATTTTTGATAGAAGTGCGTTGTACTCCAAGTGTTTGATGGAGCCCTCACTCCAGAACCAGTTCAGAGGCTTAATTTGTTCTGGGTCTGAGGGAAGATCTGAGGAGCTCACAGAGAATGACGTCTGCAGTTTGCCATCTTGGCTCCGCCCCCCTAGTGATATATTATTAATTGGTCTTCTCATTATGTGAGTTTGAGCTACCTTAAATCTGGAACTTCAGTTGCCTATTGTGAAATTTGGAAATTGGCATTCCATGATTATTAATTGAGAATTGTATTTAATCAGAATCAATATTTGTTAATCAAATTCAAACTTGATTATATAGATCCTATTAGTAAAATTTGCAAGACTTTAACTTCTCTATTGTTATGAGCTAAAGCTCAACCACAAAAATTTAAATCTGTGAACTTTTGCTGATCATGGGGAAAGGAAGGTGAGTCAATCTGATAATAAGATAATTGTCCACTATGAGATTTTCCAGAGATGTTAGTCATCTGTGTATTTTTTCCTGTTGCCCTGGGTTATGGAAGGGTTATGGAAATCCCTTCTCAGACTAAAGACAAACATAGCCCAATTTCCATCTTTGGATCAGACAGTAACAGTTACAGATGTGATCTGCATCATTGGACTGTTACCCCTATATAATCTGCTACCTTTTCGGCTGTATAAAAGAATTGTTCTGTCAGCTGCATCTTTGACTGCTGAGGAGTCTTAGATTGAACTTATTGATATTTGATAGCTGTTCTAATAAATAGATCATGCTTGGAACTTTGTGCCTCAGTTTCCCTTTATAACATTTTTATTACCATAAGTTCAGGAAAATAGATAATTGTTCCTCCATAAATGGTTCCTTTCCCTGCTTTGGATTGACAAGGATCTGACCTTCAAGACAAACTAGAAATGGCACCCCCTAGTGGAAATATTTGTGGTTCTTAGAATAACTGCTTTAAAACATCAGTCTTTATATAGTGGGTAGTGCACTGGAGTCCTAAAACTTAGACTCAGCAAGACCTATGTTTCAATTCTGCCTTAGATGTTACTATCTCTGTGACCCTAGGGCATTATTTATCTTTTCTGTGCTTTGGTTTCCTCATTTTGAAAGTAAGAAAGTAAGATTCAGCCTCTAAGATGCCTTAATTGCTCCATACCTAATAACTCTAAAGTGGTTTTAAAATGTCAAAAGAAATAAGACCAATGATTTTTATATGTGATATTTTGGAAATGCAATTGATGTCAATTGGCATTTATTTTTTGTGTTATTATTATATTTCTAAATTCTCTTAGAGTATGAAATTTGAGAGACCATTGTTACAAAAATGCTGTTAGACAAAACAACTTTTAATCTGGATTCTGTTACACATGAATTGGACTTTTAAAAGGATATGATTAAAAATAAATATTTGAAAGCTGTTAATTATTTAGTGAGATATATTTTGTTGTAAAACAGATGCTAAAAATCATAATAGCCAAGTATTTCAAATGCCTATTATGAAAGTGTTTTGGGTGGTTTAAAGATGTAGCTTCATTTCAATGATGAGTCAACTATCAGGTATTTGCTTTATGTCTGAACCTCCAGAGTATGGGTGATTTTAGTTTATAAGTAGAGAATAAATGAAATCTTAACTGTTAGGCAAACATAAGGAAAAATATTCAAGCCATAAGTTATGGGTAGTGAAACTTTACTATTTAAGATAAAAATTCCTAGGACTATAATTTACTATTTCTTGTTTTGGGCTTTGATGACAGGGATAATAGTCAGAATTGCCATGAAGTCAATACTGGAAAATGGCACATGCTGCACTCTGGGAGCTGCAAAAATGCATTCTGTGACTAGGAAAAGTTTGGGGGTTGATTTGGGCATGATCTAAGTATAATTCTCTTGACTTTGTTTTCCCATTATGCTATTTCCTTTCTGAAAAGGAAAATTCCCACCTTGTTAATCATGTGCCTTGCTTTTAATACCTACATGATTGGCTGTCAGATATGACTCGTTTTTGGTATCAAACATAGTTTTTTTTTTTTATTTTATTTTATTTGCAAAACATATGTATGGGTAATTCTTCAACATTAACCCTTACATAGCTTTCTGTTACAGATTTTTCCCCCAGCTCCCCATCCCTCCCCCAGATGGCAGGATATCCACTACATGTTAATTATGTTAAAATACTTGGCAAATAGAATATATGTATACATATTTCCAAACTTATCATTGTTGTACAAGAAAAATCATATCTACATAAAAGACATATCAGATAAAGGAAACACAATGTAAGCAAACATCAATCAAGAGTATGAAAATGTTATGTTGTGGTCCATATTTCACATCCCTCTCTCTCTGGGTGTATATGGCTTTCTTGAGTGAACAATTGGAAGTGGTTTGAAACATTTCGTTGTTGAAGGGAGCCATGTCCATCAGAATTGATCGTCATATAGTATTGTTGCCGTGTATAATGATCTCCTGGTTCTACTCACTTCACTGAGCGTCAGTTCATGCAAGTCTCTCCAGGCCTCTCTGAAATTGTCCTGCTGGTCGTTTCTTACAGAGCAATAATGTTCCATAACATTCATGGTATCAAACATAGTTAAGGGATTTTTTCCCCTCTGTTCTGATATATAACATTGTAATAGCTAGGTCCCTCTTTTTTTCCTTTTATAGAAAATTCCTATAATCAAGAAGTTTTGTAAGTGCAATGCTAAATCTATTAAATAATAGATTAATACTAGAATATCTGTGAGTTACTACAATAGGATATATATGAGCAGTTAGAAATATCACCTATATTTGTGCTCAAAATATAATATGAGATTATATATTCCAAGGGAGAAATGATTAAACAAAGTAATAAGACAAAGATAAAATGTGAAAGTTTTCTAATTAAATGGAATAGTAAATGTTGAAAAAACAACAGGATTAAACTGTTATCTCTAAAAACTATATAAATGTCTACAATTGGCTTCCAAAATTTATCTATCATGGTAATTCAAACTTTGAGCATGTTTTGATAACAAATTCTCAAAATTGGATTTTATACAAATATTGTATTGACGATAAGAAAAGTGAAATTATTTTAAAATATGTCTGATAATATTAAAAAGCAGAATTCATTTTGAAGTTGGACTCTCAAATTTTTAAAAGATTCTTAAATTAAAAACAGGATTTAAGTAATAAAAGAAACAGCAAATGGTTTATAAGCTAAAATTGCCTGAAGTTTCAGAATAATCTAGAAATCTCTGGATCTGGGACCAGAGAAGTAGAGCCCCTTTTAAAACTGTCTTGCAAATAAAAATATTGTCCCTCCCCCTAAAAAAATATCTAGGGGGCAGATAACTACATGAGATATCTGGAACTCAAAATGTGCTAATTAAATGCTTATTGAAAATGGGTCACTAGACTACAAGGAGACTTGATTTTAGTTATATTTAAGTTTTCGTGGTGACTTGTAAATTTCCCTTCTCAAAATAGCCCATTGTGAGTCCTCTTAGTAGTTTGATCTGTAATGTGACATTGATCTATACCTGACAGTGTAATTATGCAATTATGGGAATTTTGAGAAAAACTGTTTGCATTGTTTGAACCTAGCCATATGTCACTGAGAAATGGAATCATTTTAATGTGCTACATGTCTTAATTGGGGAATGCTGACCAAAAACTCAGATTCAGGGACTGAATCAAGGAGTTTTCTCTAAGTGCCCCTACCAGATCCTATTCCCACAGATGGCAAATTTGTGGACTCCTGAATCATCTGAAGAAAGTCCTTGTATCTAAGTGGAAGATAGAACCCTTCAGGGACCTCAAGGTTGATTTGGTATGGATCCAGAAGCAACCAACATCCAGATAAGATAGCTGTACCAAGATTCCAGACATGGGCTGAGTATGTATAGTCTTAATTTTTTTTCCTCCTTCCTTTTGTTATGTGACCAATCATCAAGGTCCTATTTCAAGTGTATGTTGGCATTTTCTCCCTCTCTTTTCCACCTGCAAGCAAACAATGGCTAACAGCAATACGTGGAACATACTTCCCCAGTAGGTCCCCTCAAGGAACTGACCTCCTGTGACTCACTTTTTTTGACCAAAAGGGGGAAATGTCAAGATATTAAGATACACAAAAAAAGTTATCAAACTGTGCACACCCTTTGACCCAGCAATGTTTCTATTGAGCCTATATCCCAAAGAGATCTTAAAGGAAGGAAAGGGTCCCACATGTGCAAGAATGTTTGTGGCAGCCCTTTTTATAGTGGCAAGAAACTGGAAATTGAAAGGATGCCCATCAGTTGGAGAATGGCTGAACAAATTATGGTATATGAATGTTATGGAATATTATTGTTCTGTAAGAAACAACCAGCAGGATGATTTCAGAGAGGCCTGGAGAGACTTGCATGAACTGATGCTGAGTGAAATGAGCAGAACCAGGAGATCATCATACATGGCAACAATACTATATGATGATCAATTCTTATGGATGTGGCTCTTTCCAACAATATAATTGAGGCCAGTTCCAATGATCTGATGAAAAGAGCCATCTACACCCACAGAGAAGACTGTGGGAACTAAGTATGCGTCACAACATAGCATTTTCACTCTCTTTATTGTTGATTGCTTGCATTTTGTTTTCTTTCTCATTTTTTTTTCCTTTTTGATCTGATTTTTCTTGTGTAGCAAGATAACTGTATAAATATATATACATATATTGGGTTTAAAATATATTTTAACATGTTTAACTTATATTGGATTACTTGCCATCTAGGGGAGGGGGTAGGAGGAAGAAGGACAAAATTTGTGTTCTGCCTCAGTTTCCCTACTTCAGTTTCCCTGAATTGTTCTGCCTCAGTTTTCCCAGTGGCAACTCCCATCCTCCCAATCCCCACCCCTTCCTGGCTATTCAGACTAAGATAATTAGGCTGTGGAGCTCTGGCCTTTCTAGCATTCCAAAGAGTCATAAAACTTCAAATGGCTTATCTCAAATGCTTGGGCATCTCCTGGGCCCAGACTTCCTGTCTTCTAGCTTCTTCACTCCCAACTTATCAGAATTTATGACCCTTCCTTCTTCACCCCCAACCTGTTAGAATTAAAAAGTTATGGTCCTTCCTGGAACTTCCCACTCACCAGTGCTTTGCCCCTCCTTTGCCTTTGTTTCCCTGATGGCTGGAGCCCTATAAGAGTCTCTGGAATTACTGGCTCATAGCTGGGTATGTTGAGACAAGAGTCCTATTCAGCATGGCTGGCTAATATGGCTTTGCCAGTCCAACTTCTCCACTATTAAAATATTAAAAACCTCTAATCTCTGTCTTGCCTCAGTTTCTCCAGCATTACATTTGGAGCATAAGTTTTTGTGAGGGTCAATGCTGAAAAATTATCCATGCATGAAATAAATAAATAAGCAAACAAATAAATAAAAATAGGAAAAAAAAAGATATTAAGAGATACCCTGTTTTCCAGAGCTAAGGTAAGCAGTCTGCACCCTGAGATCAGCATAATAACAATTCTTTGTGTTCACCCTTTAGATTATTTTAGTCACACCGAAATCCCAAAATTGTTTTCACATAATTATTCTATTACTTTGACCAATGCCAGGTGTTCTCTTAGCTTGGGCAACTATCCATATTCTAATCATAAAGTCCTGCTTTAAATAAAATTTGTCTCATTGTTTCTGTTACTCCTCATCGTCAGGGCCACAGCTCATTGTGTAGCCCTGGATAGAAGTATTGAGATTTCCCCACACTGCTTCAGGTCCCCCAATTAGGGGAGGTGCTTTGACACTGCAAGCCCTTTCCCTCACTTTGAAATTAAACTTCTGTTTGAATCTTCTCTCTTTTGTCTGTAGTCTGCTCCTTTTGTAATGCTCAGGGAGAAGCTGAGGCAGTATCACACAGTGTAAATTAGGTAATGCTTTATTGATGTTAATTGAGAGTTCAGAATCCATAGCTATGGATCAGGACTGGTGGGACTCATGTCTCAAAGCACGCAGTCCAGGCCAGAGACTAACACAGCCACAGCCATGTTAGCCGACTGAATACAAAGTACTCAGTAGCCATGTTAGCTGACTGAATACAAAGTACGCAGCAGCTCCATCAAGGAACTTCAAACATTATATAGGGTCCTATAGCTCAGGGAGACAAAGAACTCATGGGACCAGATGAGCACATCTGGTGTCCAAGAAAACCATAAATTCAGTTCTGACAGGTTAGGGAGTAAGGAGCCTTGCCAAAGAAGACTACTTCGTCTAGGTCACAGATAAGGGGATGTCGAGGCTGGGCATGTGGAAGTTTCATGATTACTTTGAAATATGAGTCCAATTATTTCTGAAGATCAGGAAGTGGGGATTGCTATTCTGGGACAGAGCAATTAAGGGAGACTGAGACAACAACTGAGGGAAACTGAGACAGTAACTGAGGGAAACTGAGACAGGCACAACACTTTCAACTCTGGCCATCCACAGGTAGAGGCTGGTCCTATTTGGTTGATTACATGATCTAAAAAAGACAAAGAAAGATAAACATTTTTTTGCATTTCCATTCAACTATTTTTATTTCCAATTTTATAGATGAGGAACATGAAGCTCAGAGGTCACATAAATCAAAATTTATTTGATTATTAAATTTATTAATAAATTAATAAAAATAAATTTGGGTAAATTTGAGGGGCAGAATTAAAATTCAGGTTTTCTTGATAACAATGCACTATATTTAGATTCCTTTAATTATTTTAATCCTGCTAACAGAAGAGAGCTAAAGGACTTCTCTTAAAACCTTTTAGTCCTGGTTTGTAATTGTGGCTTTCTAGAGGTAATGCTTTCTAGTCTGTTATTATTGCTATTACTGAATCCTGTTTTAGACCACCCAGAAGAAGACAATCAATAGGAAAGAGGTTTAGGAGACAATGGAGACTGTGGTGTTCCTAAAGTTATAGCCTATGGCTATTCCCACCCCTACCCATCAGCTGCATGTATTTCTGGTTGTTTAAATCCTCCAAGACCTTGGTTAGAGGTCTTCTTTGAGACAGTTGAAACCCCCAGGCAATTGTATACAAATGTAATGAATCCTAAGAAATTATTCTCTTTATGATCCTGTACTATTTTGCCCTTTTTGATTGATTGATGACATTCAGAATACTCTTTATAAAAGGCTCCAGGTGCAAATGGAAACATTTTTCTTACTTCCTTTATTTCAAAGCTACTGCATTCAAATTCAACAAGCATTTATTAAGCATCTACTAAGTGCTAAGCATTGTAAAATGCCTAGAGACAGTAATTTTTTTTTTAAGACTTAACACCTTTCTTGTGGATGTGTCATTCAGTTACCTTAGTAATTTAGAAAAAAAAAATGGAATTTAACCAAAACAACTTAAATAAGCTCTCCTTCATTGACCTGATAGATCTGGAACTCCTTGGAATTTTCATTTGGGCATCTTGATCAGCAGGTGATCAGTGGTTTCTTTCAATGACTATTTTACCCTCTTTTTCTAGGATATCAGAGGAGTTTTCCTTGATAATTTCTTAATATTGGGGCAGTTAGATGGTGCAGTGGATAGAGCATGTGGCTTGAAGTCAGTAAGACCCTAGTTCAAATTTGACCTCAGACATTAAATACTAGCTGCGTGACCCTGGGCAAGTCACTTAATCCCAATCCCTTTGCCAAAAAGATAATGTCTTGATTCTATCTAGGCTCTTTTTTTAATCATAGTTTTCAGGTAGCCTAAAAATTCTTCAATTATATCTCTTGGAAGTCAGGAAAACTAGGCTTCTGTGGCTGTTTCCCTCTGTGATTTTGGGGAAAACACTTAGTCTGAGATTGTTTTCTTCTCCCGAATGGTTTCTTTTCCTGGTTGTCCTGGGACAAAAGTTATAATCCCTTTATAATTAATACCCCCAAATCCAGATAATAAATATTTTTCTCCCTTATTTGCAAATGTTCTTTAAATACAGATAGTTGTAAGTAGATATTATAATTTACTTGGAAATAGACTTTTTTATCCTAACTTAGTTGATCTAGCTTGATCTATCTTTTGAGGCATTTTATTCCTTCTTAATTATATATGAAGCTTTAATGATCTATAATTCTATGATACTACATTATAAGCATCTCAAGTTGTGCAGTTTGCACCCTTATCCATTTTAGGACAGTTTCTAGAACAAAATGGGTTAGCAGGATTTTGTGTTGATCTCTAAACTGTGAATAACTGGAGCTGTGCAAAGCAGACCCAGAGACAGATTTTAGAGATCAGGTAGTGATTCAACTAATCACTGTCAGAGTGAGAAATAGTTTGCAATCTGAAGTTCTCCTGGGCAGGAGACCTCCACTTGTTGCAGGAAAAGTAGAAATTTTATTCTCAAATCATAAGGGGGAAGGAAGAGGGAAAGTGGATTACAATACAATTATTTTCATAGCCTGAGTGGTTTCAAATGACAAACCGATGAGTGCATGACAACTTGTCTATTCTCCAGTCTTGTGAGAACAGTTCTTAAGTAATTGTTTCAAATCCTAGGGATTGTTACTAGGTGGGAGACAGTTCCACAGTTCTGTGATGGGAACAGATTCTGCTGTCTTCACTGTGAACATACACAGGACAAAATTGTCAAGAATCGAATGGTCATTTCAAGCTGCCTTTTAAAACTGATTCCCAAGTCAGAATCTATGGGGAAATGGTAACTCTGAAAAATCTAAATTTATTAGTATATTCATTACATATATCTTATTAATAAATATGAAAATCATCATAATGATTATTCCACAGTACAAAAGAATTGTTTGGATGAATGAATGAATACAATGATCAAGGCTAGCCCTAGAAAAGTTGTTGAATATTCCCTTATTTATTTTCAACCCCTTTATTCACTTTTGATGTTTCCTACTAAAATCCTTTCATTATTCCCATTTACATGAAATACATCATTTTAGTACCAGAATTAAATATAAGGAATGAATTTATCCAATTATAGCATTTTACAAGTGTTAGGCCCAGAGGCTCAGAAAGATTAGAGACAAAAAAGAGTATGAGCTCTCAGAGAGACAAAAGTTATTGTGAGCTACTGAAAACTGGTACAATTCATATGACCACAATCCCCAAGAGACTTAACTGACTGCTACTGCTCATCCCTATCCATTTCCTTGCCATGACAAGTTAGAATTAAGTTAGTTTCCTGCTTCCTTGTCTCTCATTCCTCAACTCTTTATTAGGCAATTTAAAGAATACTCTGATTACATGGTCTACATTAAACCATTATCTTCTCTAATGGGGGTCAGAGTACTTTCTTTCCTATCAGTTCTATATCAACTTTTTACCTAGAATGCTATATAGGTTAAAGCCTTGAATGGTTAGGTGGAAGGAGGATTGAGTCTGGGTGTACATCTGCTGTATCAGCTTGCCCATGAAATTGGGGACAATGTGGCTACCCATCTGCCTATATTCCCCATTAGTATCTGCTCTTCTCCCTTAACTGTCATCCCTTTGTGGCAGTGTTGCCCTTTAGGAGGAACAACTTCATTCCTTTTTGCCTTGCAGTTAGCACCCAGGAAAATAGAGACAAATATTTAGAGATTTGCAAAGTGAGGTGAGATGGTTAGGACCTCATTAACTTCCTGGCTCCTATTTCACAAATTGGCAATTTGCCATGCCAATTAAACACAAGGCCTAAACATGAGGGCTACCAAAAAAGAAGATCCAGCACTGTGTATTTGTTTGAAGGAAATAAAGAAGGAAAGAAACATTTTGTTTAAATTGTTAATCATGGACTATGATGACACTATGTTTGGAAGTTGTAAATAACAGCTAGGCAAATATAAATTGCAAATGGGTCCCAGTTAAGAAGAGTGAATGTAAGGCTTGGAAGAAAGCATCCACACCCTTAGTTGTCAGGAAGAATGAATGTGCTCTTTGAAAGAACAGATGTGCTTTAGAAATGAAACAAAGAAAAATGACAAAAAAGATCAATTTGTACCTGTAATGGGAAGCTGGAGTATGGAAGGATGGGGCACAGAGAAAGAAGTGAAGAAGGACCAATAAACACCAAAGCTTACATCACAATCAAAGATATTGTCTCATTTGATCTGTACATAAGACCTGTAAAGGATCATGGATAATGTTCAACCTATTTTGTAGCTGAGAGAATTGAGACTCCCTCAGAAGTTGACTGGCTTGCCCAAGGCTACTCATCTGGTGTCAAAGATGGGATGTGAATCTAGGTTTTCCTGACTTCAAGTATTGTGCTTTTGCTTATTGTTTTGTTTTATTGATGTATTTTGTTTTTTATATTGTAAATACTTATATTCTATGAGAGGTATCTTACAACCAAAACAAACAATATGATGACCTTAACTGAAAGCACATATATCTCCCATCTCTATCACTGCCCTACACTCTCCTTTTTTAATTAACAGAAATCTATTTTCTTTCTTCTCTACTCCATTCCCTGCCCCTGTGGGGAAAAAAGAAAAGGAAAACAAATTCTTGTAATAAATATGCAGAGTCAAACAAACAAATTCCCTTAATGACTGTATATTTAAAAAAAATCTATTTCTCAGTCTGCACCCTAAATCCATCACCTCTTTGTCATGGGAAACTTGCTTCATTTGTCTTCTGGAATCAAGAATAGTTTTTGTTTTGATCATAGTTCTTGCAATTTTCTATGTCATTGTTTTTATATTTTTTGTTATATAAATTGCTCTTCTGATTTGCTCATTTTATTTTCCATCAGTTTATGTGGGTTTTCAAAATTATTCATTTTTTACAATATAGTTCTGATTATTTCACTCTTTATCAGTTAATTTAAGGGGTCAAACAAATAGAAATGGAGTCATTAATCCATACATAAGAATACCTACAGGCTGCATTGTGATTTACTATTAACATTCAATGTTATTTATTTTAATGTACTTAATTTATTTGAATGGATATTTTCCAGTTACATTTTAATATTCTTCAAGCCCCAGTTGAAAGGGGCTATATCTTTGACATCTCTGATCTAAGTCCCTTGAATGTGGTTTTTTTTTTTTTTAATCTTCTATTTCCTTTCTTAAAGAAGAATAGTACTTCATCACATTCATGGACAATACTTTATTCATCCATTTCTTGATTATTGGATATCTTATTTGGTTTTTAGTTGCCATCACCAAAAGAACTGCTGTAAATATTTGTGTACATATAGGACCTTTTCTTCTTTTTTTTAATCTCCTTTGGTTATAGGCCTAGCAGTTGTATAGCTGAATCAAATGGCATTTCAGCCAGAACTCTTTCCACTATGCCATACTGTCTCTATGAAATAAGGATCTTCCTGGTGGATGTAGGAAGCCTGGGTAATCTCAGAGAAAGCCTCTTCTTGTTCCTGAAGAAATGATGGTGTGGTTCTATAGACTCCATCAGGTGAGAGATTCTTCAATAATGGTAAGAGGAAGAAGAGATCAGTAGAAGTGCTTAGCGTTACCATGATACTTACCAGCCTAACCAATACAGGGCAGTCAGTTGTCTTCCCAGGTATGAAGCTGGGACAAGACAGAGAGACTTTTCAAACCCAATAGTCACTATCCACTTCTGGTGATTCCTTATGAAAATGTGAATGGGGATGTGGAGTAGAAAGTGCCAGAGAAGAGGACAAATGACACAACAAAAAAGAAAGTTACAAAGCAGAAAAACAAAAAATAAACTTAAAACCTTGGAAATACAGGTAGTCTTTAACTTGGACTGAAGGAGAGAAATCAGAGGAAGAAGGCACAGCTGCCTAAGAAGTTAGAATTGAGAAAAGGATTAGATTTCTGGTCCATAATCTACAATATTACAATGATAATTTTTGGTCAGGAATTGTTCAATTGTGTCCAACTTTTCATGATCCTAGAATCCACTGCACACTAATATTGTCCATAGGGTTTTCCTTTTGGAGATACTGGAATGCTTTGCCATTTTCTTCTTCAATGGATTCAGGCAAATAGAGATTAAGTTACTTACTTAGGGTCATACAGCTAGTATGTGTCTGAGGCCAAATTTAAATTCAGGTTATCCTAACTCCATATGTTCTTTCCAACAAACCATCTAAATACTTTTTGGCTAGGAATAGAGTACACTTAACAAAGACCAGTATAAACATATTTGTCTGTTGTCTTTTGAACCAAATCAAGAGTATTTCATGCAGAAAAAGGAGATGAAAATTGTTCAAATTAATTTCCTGCTACTAATAATATCTAGCATTAATTTAAGGCTTGAAAAGCATTTTACATATTTTAAATTTGATTCTTAAAACAACAATTTTAAAGATGAGAAAACCAAGACTGAAAGACATTAAGTGACATATCCAGGATCACAAAGTTAGTGAGTATCTGAGGCAGGATTTGAACTTAGGTCTTTCTTACTCCATGCCCTGTGCTACCCAATTGGCTTTAATTTGACTTACAGATATTAGCAGATACAACATAATGAAGAAACTAGAGAGATAAAGTTTCTAGGTAATTATTAATAATCAATTTATTAATCATACTAAGAAATAATCAATAAATTGATAGGCAGTGGTTTCTCTAATGGAGATACTAAATGCCTTAATTGACCCTGATCGGTAAACAATTAAAGAAATGGGAATATTACTGAAGAAGTAGACTAAAAGTCTTCAGCTCCTCCTGCTGAGAATGTTACTTAATCATGAGATTCAACCACCTCCAGAAATCTGGACAAAGGACTTCATCTCTAACAGCCTACTCTACTTGATTTTCTCTTATGAGCTGGGTTATCCTAAACTCCAATGGAGAGGTGCAAGGACATAGGATTAAAACTCTGGGGTTGGAATTCACCTAGATTCTGTTTACAATCTAAACAGAAATAAGGTCTCCTGGTTGGGTGGAGTCTCACCCAATATTGAGAAACATGTTCCCAAAGAATTTGGGCAATCTTATCCATAAGAAATGTCTTTCAGATACTGACAGACTGATCAACCTATAGGAGCTGATACCTGAATGAAGAAATAGAAAAACAAACAAACAAAGAAAAAAAAAACTTGATCCTAACTTAATAATTGGTTACAGTCACTTTTCTCAGTAGGAAGAAAAACAGAAAAGGAAAGGATCAGAGATTCACGGGAGATGATATCCAATGATAATAACAATAATAGTATTTGTATAGCTTTATATTGACAAAGAACTTTAAGGTTTATAAAATGCTTTATATATTTTTATCTCATTTGATCCTCCCACCAACTCTGTAAGACAGGTGCTGTTATTATCTCCTTTTTACAGATAAGACTGAGACAAACAGAAGAAGGACTTGCCCAGTGTCATCCATCTAATAAATATCTGATATTGGATTCTTGTCTTCCTGACTTCAGCTATATTGACTTTAAAAGATAGTCATTAACAAAATCTATGACTTCACATATCTATTTAAATTCAAAAAGTGTGGGTAGTAAAATTTTTTTGTCCAGTTGTTTCAATCTCTTTGTGGTCCTATTTGGGATTTTCTTGGCAAACTGGAGTAGTTTGCCATTTCCTTCTCTAGCTCATTTTACAGATGAGGAAATTGAGGCAAACAGGGTTAAGTGATATGCTTAGAGTGATTTGAACTCAAGTCTTCCTGACTCCAGATCCTGTACTGTATTTACTGTGTCATCTAGCTGCCCCAATTTAGAAGCGAATCATCAACAAAAACCTCTGGCTTTACACATCTACAAAAATTCCAAAGGTATAGGTAATAAATGGGGTTTACTAGAGAGACCTATGCAAAGAAACCATTTTGACTTTAAAGGTATTTATAAGACATGGACGGATGAGACATATGTATGGAAGGGTATAATTTATTCAAAAGGAACAGAAATCTTAAAGCTTAAAAGTCATAACATTATCTATTAAAGACAGATGTTCATGTGAGAAAGCCCAGAAAGGTGAAAGGGAAAACATGGTGAAGAGGACTAGAAAAAGGATCAAGTTAGGACACTAGAAAGAAAAATTGTGGATTTACGAATTATTAGATGAGGAATTTAGGAAATAGATTTTTATTTTTTAAAATTTTTTATTTTTATTTTTGGCATAGAAGTATGATGAGGCACTTCAACTCTCTGGACAGCTGTTGAAACTCTCTGCCAAAAGCAGAGCAACAGATAAATTTGTAACTTGGATTTTTGATGATTTTATTGTTTAAAACAGAGCTAAAAAGGAAGCACTCTTCTAACTCTGATTCTTTTTTTTCCTGATTCTTACTAACAAAGAGGAATTCTGATGAAGCTGAATCAGAAAGAACTTTTGGGGTCAAGTGCCTGTTCCATCATAGAGTTTGTGGTAGAAGAGAGAAGTGGACATGGGCCAACATGCACCAAAAGTTTTGAGAAAGCTGTTTTCAAAGTGTTCTGGGAAATGACATTTAGGGTCCAAATGACTGAATATTTTACAGGAGAAGTATAGAATAGAATAGGGGTACTTAACCTTTTTTTGTGACAAGGATTCAGTGGCAGTCTGATTAGTCAGTTAACAGCTATTAAGCACTCACTGTTCCATATACTGTGTTAAGTGGTGGAGATACAAAGAAAAGCAAAAGATAATGCCTGTTCTCAGAGACTCCATAGTGTAAGGGGGAGGGGAGAAGATAATGCACAAACAGCTATGTACAAATGATATAGATGGGATGGATTAGAGATAGTTTTATAGGAAAGGCAAGACCACTAAGGAATAAAGAAAGGTGTTTCATAGAAGGGATTTTAGCTGAAACTTTAACAAAGCTAGGAGGCAAAAGTAAGCTCAGGTATGAGCTTGGGGTAAGGGCAGGTAAGAAAAATATCTGGAATGGGTAGATGGAGTGCCTTGTGGGAGAAACAAGGAGACCAGTGTCATTGGATTGCTGAGTATTTCAGGGCTATAAGTGAAGAAGACTGAAAAGGTAGGAGGGAACCAGGTTGTAAGGTCTTTGAATGGCAATAAAGGATTTTATAGATGTGGGAGAATCATTGGAGTTTATTGAATAGGAAGATAATAAGAACAGATATTCATTTTAAGAAGATTAATGTGACACTGAGCAAAGAATGGACTAGGATGAGGAAAGAATTCAATTAGTGATATCAAGGAGATTACTGCATAAGGGCTTACAGCAGAGTTGTGGTAGTGTCATAGGAGATAAGGGGGTACATATGAGAGATTCTATGAAAGTAAAATCAACAAGACTTAGCAACAGTTTGGATATAGAGAAGGGAAGAGAGTGAAGATTTGAAAATGAACACTTAGGTGGAAAGGCTGACTGCCTGGGAGGTTGGTGGAAGGGAAGAGATTTTTGGGGAAAAGATAATGAAATTCAGTTTTGGACATGTTGAATTTAAGATGTTTACAGGAGATCCAATTCAATATGCCCATTAGGCAGTTAGAGATGGACTCTGGTGGTCAGAAGGTAAAATGTGGGGGGCAGCTAGGTGGCGCAGTGAATAGAACACCAGCCCTGAAGTCAGGAGGACTTGAGTTCAAATTTGATTTCAGACACTTTAACATTTCCTAGCTGTGACCTTGGGCAAGTCACTTAACTCGAATTGCCTCAGCAAAAAAACAAAAAAAAAAAAAAAAAAAAAAAAAAGCAAAATGTGTTTGCATAAATAGATCAGAAAATCAGCATAAAGATGATAACTGATTCTATGAAAATCAATGAGACTGCCAACTTAGAGTGTATGGAGGGAAAACATGAGAGGGTTCAGGATAGAGTCAAAGAGGACATCTAGTGTTAGCAGGTGTGAACTGGATAAAAATCGAGTAAAGGGACATGGGAAGGAACAGACAGGTGCTCTGTCACAAAAACCTAGAGAGAGGACAGTATGAAAGAGAAGAAGGTTATTGGTGATGTCAATAGTTGGAGAGAGGTCAAAAAATATGAAAGTTGAGAAAAGACTGTCAATTTGGCAATTAAGAATTCAATGGTAACTTTGTGAAGAGCAATTTTGTTTGAATAATGAGTCAGAAACCAAACTATAAAGAGTTAAGAGAGCATGACCAATGGAAGTGGAAGTACCTGTTGAGAAGTTTAGCAATGAAAGGAAAGGGAAATTTGGAAATATAACTATTTGGAATGAACAGATTAACTAAGGATCTGGTGAAGCCTATGAACTGTTTCTCAGAATGAGGTTTTAAAACCTATCTGATAGCAATAGCTAGGTGATGTGATGGATACAGCACTGATCCTTGAGTCAGGAGGACCTGAAATCAAATCAAAGCAAGAAGAAGAAATTATTGGATCCAGGGAAATGATCCTCCTAGAGATTGGAATACATTCAAAAATAAAATTCCTTTTTTTAACCAGTCCTGTAATTTCATCCCTGTAAAAGCACTTGGTAAGGAACTCATGCAAATGAAGGTGGACACACTCTGCTGCTTACAAAGTGCCCAAGGATACTGGTCAAAAATGAAATTCTGAAAATATAAATAGAAATAATCCCAAAAAAGAAAAAGAAAGAGTGATGCCTAAAGATTAAGATAATTGCAGAAGAAATTTATCAACTAACTGAAATTTTGGAGACATATATAGAAGATGAAAGTTGTTATTTGTCATCTGTTCTTGAAGAGTACCATGACATCAGGGCGGTAATGCAAATGAATTGGATTTAAGTGAGGGAGGGCTGTTCGAGGATGTGATTTTTGAGTCACTTCAGATTTCTAAATGACCTTGGAGAGTAGAAGTGCTTCACGACTGGGAAAAGTCCAATGTTGTCTCGTTTTATAAAAGTTGAGGAGGGAAGGCTGAACTCAAACCTCTAAGCCAGTGTGTTTGATTTTTAAAATAACAGAATTCTTGAGCATATTGTTAAATATGACAGTTTGTGAGCCTCTAAAAAGGGAAGGTTGTTGTTGTTCAAGGAAGCAGAAATCACCAAAAGACAGTTTGGCTTCATAAAGAATAGATGATGCCAAAGTAAATCAATTTCCTTTTTCCTTTTTTTCTTGTTTTCCTCCCTTCTCTTCTCCCCCCTTTCCTCCTTCCCTCCCTTTGTACCTCCTTCCTTCTTTTCCTTCTTTTCTCCCTTCCTTTCTCCCTCCCTTCATTTTTTCCTTCTTGCCTCTCCCTTCTTTCCTCTATCCTTTCCTTTCTCCCTCCCTTTCTCCCTTCCTTTCTTCCTTCCTTCCTCCTTCTCTTTCTCTCTTCCTTCCTTCCTCCCTTATTTCTTTCCTCCTTTCCTCCATCCCTTCCTTCCTTTTTTCCTCACTCTTTCCTTCCTTCCTCCTTTTTTCCTTTCTTCCTCCTTTCTTTCCTTCCCTCTCTTCCCTCCTTCCTTCCCTTCCTCATCCCTCCCTCCATCCCTCTCCTTTCCTTCCTGCCCTCCATTCCTCCCTTCTTCCCTCTCTCCTTCCTCCTATTCTTCTTTCCCTTTCCTTTCCTCCCTCCCTTCCTCCCTTTCCTTTCCTTCCTTCCTTCCTTCCTTCCTTCCTTCCTTCCTTCCTTCCTTCCCTCCTTCCTTCCTTCCCTCCTTCCCTCTTTCCTTCCTTCCCTCTTTCCTTTCTTCCTTTCTTTCTGCAGCTATACTTGTGGATCAAGGAAATTCCATTGATACAGAATACTTTGATTTCTGCAAACCATTTCACAAGATGGTAGTGAGATTTTGACTACATGACAATAGAGCTGTTTTAAAGACTAGGACATAAAAAGTAGCAATTAAAATGGTTACCATAGTTATCAGTTTGGAGAAGTCTCAGCTGATTGCTCCTACCAATCTCTCTTTGTCATTTGCTGTTCACTTTTTTCTTATCAATAATTTGAATATAAGCATAGACTAAAATATTTGTCCAAGTGACATAAATTTAGGAAGGATAGCAAGTCAAGTCAATAAATATTTATTTTGCTGTTGTTGTTCAGTCATTTTTTATTCATGACTCTCCATGACCTAATTTTGGGTTTTCTTGACAAAGATACTGCAGTGGTTTGCCATTTCCTTCTCCAGCTCATTTTATAGATGAAGAAACTGAGGAAAACAGGGTTTAGTGAGTTGCCCTGAGTCATACATATTACTAAGTACTACTTAGTAGAACTTAGTAGTACTACAGATACTTAGTAGTATCTGAGACCAGATTTGAACTTGGTTATGTCACCAACCTGTTGCCAAATCTTATCATTCCTACTTTCATAATATCTCTTCTATATGTCCCCTTCTCTCCACCCACAGTCACAATACCATTACATACTCTTATCACTTTACACATGAACTATTATTATAGATTCCAGCTGGTCTCTTCAGTTCTCTTTCTTCTCCTATCCATCCTTCATTTAGTTGCCAAAATGACCTTCTGTTCTAGGACTGAATACACAGAACTCTTTGACTTTTAAAGTCCTTTACAAGTTGGCACTTTTCCCCCTTTCTAGTCATACTTTATTTCCTTCTCAGTACCTTATGATACAGTGATGCTGGTCTTCTGCTCCTTGCACATGGTATTCCATACTCTATTCTGCGTATTTTTACTAGTTACCCCCCATTGAGCACCTGGCCTTCCCATCATCCACTTTTCCCACTATTGCTGCTTTCCATTTGAGTTTATCTTCCATTTACATCTTAACATTAGTATATGAGCTCCTTAAGGGCTTTTCTTTCTTTATATCATTTGACACAGTGTCTAACACACAGCAAGAGTTTAGTAACTGCTAATTGATTGATTAATGGAATATTATTGAACCATAAGAAATGGCAAAAGAGACAATTTCAGAGAATCCCAGATAGTATAAACTGATGCTTACAAAATTGAACAAAACCAGGAGAACTACTGTACCAGGAGTACAGAAACACTGTAAAGAAAAATAACTTTGCAAGACTTAAGAACTCTGATCACAGCAGTGAGCTACTATGTCTCCAGAGACATGCCATATCTTCCTGTGTCTATCTCTTATATAATCCAGCCTGCATTTTCATATTGTTGAACTTCTTGAGACCATATGAATAAACAAGAATAATCTATAGCCTTCTCTTTAGGCCCCAATTTGATGGCCTATCATGGCCCCAATATCATTGATTCTCAAAGTTCATTTCTGATTTATGTTGAATTGTTTATTTTATCTTTATGGCCTTCAAATTTCCTATTACATGTTCCAGTTAGATATTAATGTACTATTTCAATGCCCTTCTACAACTTTTAAATAACTCTATTAAATCAATTATTTCATTGTTGCATCTGATACTTATCTTTAGGCATTCTTTGACATTCTTTTTGCCTATGGTTTTTACTATGGCATATATACGGCTGAATACAGATATTGAAATCTTTTCTGTCAGATATTGGTGGAAAATGTATTTGTTCATGGTAATTGCAGCAGATATTAGCTTTTTTGAAACATTCTTTTTCTTTTAACTAGTCTACTGGTTGGATTCATACTATTAGAATAAAAAAATCACTTATTGGCATTTCAATCTAAGTATGTCCCTGTGCTTTTCAAAATCATTTGTGGCTTTCATTGCTTTTTTCTCATCTGTGTCATTATTAAGTATAATTTTAAAATTTCATTTCCCTTGAGATCTTCAATTTTTCTCTATTCAGATATTAATAGTGCCTCAATTTTATCTCTTATTTCATTGAATTCAGGCTTCAGGATGAAGTTTTGTTCATCTGTTCAACAATATGTGGCTTTATGTTTTAGAACTGAGGCTTTTTTTTGACAAAAAGTAGCATGAAGCCTTTGCCAGTAACTTTTTCCAACTTTGTTATGATTTAATATTAGTTCATGATGAAAATCTTTATGGCTTTAGTTCATTTAATGGATAGCCAAAAGTTTGCCTCCTTTTCCCATAAATGCTGTCTGCAGTATCTGTGCTGGAGTATGTATTATAAATGAGGTGTGGGTATTTCTGATATGTTCTGATGTATGCTGCCATCTTGGAATTCAAGCACATTGAGAAGTGTCACTCACTCTGTGGTCCTCTTCATCAAGCTTGATCATCACAATAGTTTTGAGTGGGACCAGTCTTCATACCTAGCCTGTCCTGTCTATTTCTGAGACTAATAGTAGCCAAAATATTATGAATATTATGGGATTGGCTGGGGTAGAATTGAGCAAGAATGGTGGAGTATCAGAAAAACGTTCAGTGAGCTCCTCGCCAAAATTCCTTTAAACACATCTAGAAAATGTATCAAACACAAAACTTGAGGAGACATTTTTAAAAAGCCATCGTGAGTCATTTTTCCAGACCAGGTGATAGCGGGTCTTTTGACCTTGGAGCCATGGTCTGGCCAGGAGAAGGCTTTAGGGAGCACTGCAGCACAGAGGCTTTGCACCATGACGAGGAAGTCCCACAACCAGGAAACCTCAGTTTTTTGCAGGATATAGGGAGAGGCTCCAGATTTCAGGTTTGTTTCTCACTATGTACTTTCTGGGTCAAAGATCCAAGGTAAAAGAGGATCCCTGTGCCTAAAGATGGCAGTACAGGGGGAAGAAATATAGTGGGCTATGTATTAAGGGAGGAGCAATTTCAAAATCAAGCTGTAGTGCTATGGCTCAAACATACAAGAGAAGAATAAAGGTTTTCAGGGAAGCCTGAAGAGGAATAACATAGATAAGAATCTCAAACTAAAGATGAATCAAGAGCTCCATCAATCTGAACTGGCAGGTTCCCAGCGGACTAGCACTGGCTGAATCTAGCAGTATTTTCCTATTACTCAAATCTAATCCCAGGTCAGGAATTTACAAAGTTAAGAGGAAGGGACAATGATGAGATTTTACAGACCACTTCAGGAATACTGATAGCTTGCAGACCTGTCAATCTGTGCTGTCCCCAAGAGCCTTGAATAACATAATATCCCCTATCCCAACAAAGCAAGAACAGGATTAGTCTAGATTTTTCTTCAGAAATGTGCAAAGCTTGACCCTAACATCAAATCCCAAGTCAGAGATTATGCTGGAAGAATAAATAAACAAAAAGAGAATTCCATTATAAAAGCTACTGTGATAGGGGTGCTCAAGACATATAACTGGTTTTCTTCCAGTTACTATTCCAGTAATTATTCTTTTCTTGAATAATTCCAAAATACCTATACATAAAGCCTCAAAAAAACCCCACAGAGATTCAACTAGAATTCTAGAAAAAATAAATCAAGAGATTTAAAAAAGAGTAAAAATATTCTCATAAGTGAAATAAGAACACAGAGGAAAAAAATGACACTGGGGAAATAGGAGTGGAATACGATCTAATAAAGAATTAGAAAGGCAATTAATAGTCTGGCAAAAGAGTACAACACTTTGCCCAAGCACCAAACACCAAATGCCATTAGAAAGGACCAAAGAAAAGGCATTAGATGACAAGAAATATAAAAGCAAAGTCTTCTATTTAAAAAATAGAAGAAAGCCTGACCTGGAAAACAGATAGATGAGGGAGGAAATGTAAGGATCATTGTACTTCCTGGAAGCAATAATTAAATAAAGGATGTAGACGTCATATTTCAAGAAATCTAAAACAAACAAACAAACAAAAAACCCTGTTGAGATCTCTTAGAATCAGATGGCAAAATTAAGTAGAAAGAATTTATTGATCATCTCCTGAAAATTCCCAAAAACATTATACACCTCAAATCTAGAACTTCCAGGCCAAAGAAAAAAATACCAAAAACAGACAGAAAAAAAATCAAGTAAAAAAAAGAACCACAGTTAATATCACACAGGATTTTGTAGACATGGCATTGTAGGAATGGAAAGCCTGTACAGTGATTTTTCAAATGGAAGAGAACATAGGCTTATAGCTAAGAATAACTTAGCCAGCAAAAGTAATTTTAATCATACAAGGGGGAAAATAGAATTTTAATGAAATAGACAACTTCCAAGCATATTGGATGAAAAGAACAGAACTGCATGGAAACTTTGAAGCTCTTTCATAGGAGTCAAGAGAAACATAAAAGATAAACACAAACAATGATACAGGATTGAACAAGTATAAATTGCTTGCATTCAAATATAAGAAGATGATATATTTGTCCCCTTTGAAACCTATCATTATTAGGGTTCACCAGAGAGTTAGAGAAAGAACTTAGGAGCCGGGAATGGTTCTGTTTTATCTCAATGATCTTAAGAATGGAAAGAGAGTCACTCATATGTTTTGCAAATAAAAAGCTTTATTAAAAAAAAAATAAAGTTCATCTCAGGTGGAAAAAAAAAGAATGGAAAGAGAGAGGGAGAAGAAAACATTATTTGACATGAGAAGGGAAAGGAAGATTAAGGAAAATTATTTCTTGTAATCAAGGTGAGCTATAAGTCTTTGTAAACAAGGAAGAAGCAGGGGATGTGACTGACACTGGAACCACATTTTCATCAGAACTGGTCAAAGGAAGAGAGAATATAGGTATAGAAATATATTTCACTCTATAAACAGGAGGGAAAGAGGATAAGTGAGAAAGGGGAGTAAATTAAAGAAGTAAATCAGTTCTAAGCAAAAACAAACTCTTAAGAATGTATAAAATATTTATATTTTTTTTTCTTTTTGCTAAGGCAATTGGGGTTAAGTGACTTGCCCAGGGTCACACAGCTAGGAAGTGTCTGAGACCAGATTTGAACCCAGGTCCTCCTGACTTCAGGGCTGGTGCTCTATCCACTGTGCCACCTAGCTGCCCCATTTATAACTTTTTTTGAGAAGCAAAGAATAAGTATCTGAGGTGCTACCCATCAATCAAGGAAAGACTGAAAAAGATATGGCATATAAATGGTGGAATGCTATTGTACGTTAAGAAATGATGAAGGGATTATTAGTCTCAGAGAAACCTGCTATGATCAAATTTGTCTGCAAAGATGAATATAAACTGATAAAGAGGAAAGTGAAGAGAACCAAGAGAACAATTTCTATATTATGAAAAACTTAAGAACTTTCATCAGTACAATGACTACCTCTGATTCCAAAGAAGTAAGGATGAAACCATGTTACCATGCAGGTATGTGGCACAGTGGATAAAGTACTGGGCTTGGAATCAAGAAAAACTGGGTTCCAATCCAGCCTCATATACTTACTAGCTGTGTGACCCTGGACAAGTCACTTAATCCTGTTGTTCTCAGTTTCTTCAACTGTAAAATGAGCAGGAGAAGGAAATAGCAAACCCCTCTAGTATCTTTGCCAAGAAAACCTCAACAGGATCACAAAGAATCATACACAACTGAAACAACTGAAAAACATGCTATATAATACATCTTGATAGAGAGGCAAAAGACTCAGAATACAGATTGAGATAAAAATATACATGAATGTATACATACACACATGCATATACATGTGTATATACATGCAAAAATATATATGTATATATATATATATACCTGCATATATACATTTACATATATTTCATTTGGATTGTGGAAACTTATTTTGCTTGAATTAATTGTGTCTAATATTCTCAGTTGAGGGGAATAGGAGGAAGAAAATGTAGATTTTTGTTTGTAAAAATTAAATTTATTTTTATAAAAACCCTTGATGAGTGCTAGCCTAATTAATTAATGGTATAATCTGAACCCAATTAGTTAGTGTTTCAGGGTTCCTGGTAGTCTTCACAATCCCTATAAGATCTTAGAGCACAAGAAGTCACTGATATTTTCTTACTTTGCTATTGATTTACTTTTTATAATATGGATAATAGGTTGAGTTTTGAGAAAGTTATAATTGTAATAATGTAGGAGCAGCTATGTGGCGCAGTGGATGGAGCTTTAGATTCAGAATCAAAAAAATAACAACTTGAATTTAAATACACTTGAATAGTTACTACCTATTTGGTCACAGGCAAATTTCAACTTCTCCCTCATTTTCCTCATCTGCAAAATAGGGATAATAATAGTATTTATCATCCACTGTTGTTATGATCAAATGAGATAATATTTGTAAAGTACTTTGCGAACTTTAAAGCACTATATGCATGCCTGCTCTTATTATAATTAAATGTATATGTATACACACATGAATGTAGACATATGCATGTGTTTAAACATACACACACACACACACACACACACACCTTATATAGGAAGATATTTTTAAGTCCAGAACAAAGGTCTCATCTTTAACTGTTAAAAAAATCGATTTTATTGATTTTTTTTTGTTTTTTCATTATCTCATCATTAAACCTTATTAAATTGACCAGACTAATGCTGCCATACACTCTGCATAATTAAAAGCATATGTAATAGATCTGCCTTTGTGTGACTAGCAATAAGATTTAGGTTGAATAATTGCTACCTTTCAAAGCAACAAAGTTAAATCTAAGAGTAGTTAAGTTGGCATCCATTTTCTGTAGTTCATTAGTAGAGTATTATTAACCATTATAAGCTTTCGGGTCCTTCGATAAACACACTGAGTCACAACACAGTGATGTTGAATGAGCATGGTTACACAATAGACACAAAACAACCCATTGGAATTTGCCTATGTTGCCATAGCTCTAGCACTTAAAGGTTTCTGTTGTATGATTCAGGTAATTTTGCAGCTTTCATAATTCATCCTTCCATTCTCCCCACCCACACTCACTGTATTACAACAGCAAAATATAGTCCAAAGGTTCCATCAGCAGGAACATTTACTAAGCCTGCTTTGTGCCATTATTCTCTTCTAGCTGAACATTCCCTTTCTGGATAATGGAATATTTATCTTCTTTTTCAGTGTCTGAATTCATCCATAAAATTGTGATAGTAATTCACAGGGGCACATGATTTAGCGAATGTCCATTTTAAAAAAGGAAACCTGCAATGTTTATATTTTAAAGAATTTATTTTTCCATATTAGGAAAGTAAGGCAGTTAATCTATATTTGATATCTGTTAGAAGGAGAGAAAGGAAAGATCTAGAGGGAAAGAGGATCCTGAGCTGTTTGCTACTTTTTTTTTTATGCTGAGACAATTAGGGTTAAGTGATTTGCCCAGGGTCACACAGCTAGGAAGTGTCTGAGACCAGATTTGAACCAGGTCCTCCTGACTTCAGGGCTGGTGCTCTATCCACTGCGCCACCTAGCTGCCCC
>JAJPUD010006181.1:0-10248 GCA_023553655.1 Myrmecobius fasciatus
TTCTCTATATATTTTAGAAATTAGGCCTTTATCAGAACCCTTAAATGTAAAAATTATTTCCCAATTTATTGCTTCTCTTCTGATCTTGTCTGCATTAGTTTTGTCAAAACTATTTTTTTAAAGGAATGATTTTCTTCAGACAATTTCTATGTTTCCTTTTTCAGACCTCTCATTTTCTTTTTCCATTTTTTATAACTCTCTTTTAAGATCCTTTTAAATTCTTCTAAGAGAGCCTTGTGATATGGGGACCAACTTATATCTCTCTTTGAGGCTTCATCTGGAGATGTTTTGCCTTTAATGTCCTCAGGGTTTGAGATCTGTTCTTCCCTGTTTCCATAAAAGTTATCTATGATTAGAGCTCTTTTTGATTTTTTTGCTCATTGTTAAAGGTTGATATTTGCTCTTAAGACAAAGGAGACATTGTCTCAAGCTTCCTTTATAGAGGACAGTGGTTTCACATTGCATTGGACCTGATGACACTGGCTTCCTTCTTGTGTTGAATGGCCATGACCAAGTCTCACTCATTATCTTGTGGTTCAGGGGCTCATTATTTGCCTTCTGTAGTTGTGTTGGAGGTCTCACAGCTAATCTGCCAATCCACTGGGTTTTGAACCAGGACAGAGTAGCAAATACTGTTGTATTTTGGTCATGAGCCTTCCATTAGATTCCTCCAGTGCTCTTGGAAGCCTCCCTACCCTGGGTCTCCCTGCACTGCACTCTGCTGTACTGGTCCTTCATGGGACTGCAATCCCCCCTGCTCTCTTCAAGACAGATCTTTCCTGAAGTTCTTCCAAAATATCTCAGCTGGAAATTTTTTACACTCTAAACATTTGTGGGCTTTGTCACTCCAAAACCCATCCAGCGGTTTGATCTGGTGTTGATCTGAGGGAAGCCAAGAAGAACTCAGAAAAGACCTGTTTACTCTTTGACATCTTGGCTCCAACCACTCAATGGGAGACTGGGATCCATAGAATGATAGTTGAAATCCAGCAGCCTTATAAAGATTAAGTATTGCCCTAGGCTGTATTCATTTGGGGCCAAAGACTCAATCATGGCTTTTGTTAAGTCCAAAGAATTGTGTCAGGCTCTTTTCTCACATTCTATGATTCTTTATCTTCACTTCTGGGGGAAATCATCTAAGGCTTGTTTGGTTCATAGATATGGTCTTCATAAAAGAAATAAACTGAGCAAATGGAGTTAAGTGACTTGACCATCATTACATAGCTAGTAAGTATCTGAGGCCAGATTTTAATCTCCAGGCTTGATACTCTACTGTGCCACCTAGCTGCCCTAGAAAGATATTAAATGTATACTAATAATCAGATAGAAGACAGTTATTTATCTCTGTTATCCAAAAGAAATGTTTAAAATATGAGAAATACACAAACATATGTAGATTGCCTTAAAATATGAAATAATAGCCTATAACTCCTACCAAGTTCTCTTTGGAGATTGATACATAAAACTTTGCATATTAGTTGAATAGGCAATTCAACTTCACCTTGGTCCTGAACTGAACAAATAAGTCCTTCAAAATCCATATAATCTGTCAAATCAAATATGGATTAGGTTTATCCTTCTCTTGCTGGTCATTTCAGAGAACCACTGTTATTAATGCAGGGAACTCATCTTTAAGTTTTACCAGTATCAAATGAGGGACCCAGGTACTTTCTGCCATTTATGAGTTTGTATACTACTCTGGAAATGCCCATTTCAAGATCAAGGAGTTCCTTTGCTTGGGGAAGGTCTGGGGCCAATGTTTGGGTTTGTTTTAGCAGTGAGCAACCAGAATTGGTCAGGGGAACACAGCTTAGCTCCACATATGCTACAGAGGATGGTCATTGTTATACTGGTTTCACCAATACTTTGCACAGAAGAGTTGTTAATGAAATATTTGTTGGATGGAATTTAATCCCTTAATTTTTAGAATTTTCTGGAAGATTGATTGTATAGAAGTGGGATGCAGCACAAGGTAGTATAATGAGCTCTGCTTTAAGAAAAAATAAACAACAACAACAACAACAACAAAACAAAAACAAAAGAACCAAAACAAAACACTGTATTGGAATTTTGACTGTTAATTACTATCCCTGTGACCTTAAGCACATCATTTAGCATCTTTGTAATTCAGATGCTTCATCTATAAAATAAAGGGAAAGGTTAAACTAGCCATAAGTGTCAAACTCTGAACTGCTGGCACATGTGATCTGTAAAACCCCAGAAAAGCTCTGGAATTCAGAAACCTGGTTTCAATTCTGTCTGTTCTCTGACACATATTTACTGTGTCATCCTAGGCAGGTCACTTGATGTGGGCATGGATGGTGTTGAACTACATGGGGAAAGAGGATTTCTCAGTCTGGGTACTCTCTAACTAATGAAATGCCAAATCTAGTTCCCATCCCACTAAAATTCATTTAGTCTGTTCTGATCACATGTCACATTAATTCCCACTTTAAATCCTATAATGTATAAATATTTCTAAAGGATAAAGATCTTTTAATATAGATTTTCAAATGGCTAGCATTCACTTTACCTAACAACATTGATGTTTCAGACATTTATTAAAAAACAAAACAAAACAAAAACCAACACCAAGGAAACAATTTTTCAACTTGGTTTTTAGCATGCATTTAAAATAAAAAGAAGCAATTCTTTTGCAAGTATACAACTTGCAAAATTTATTTCACTTAGGACTTTTTTTCCCCTAGAAGGCAAGTCATTTTTTATTTTCATCTATCATGTTAATTTTGGAAGTAATCCTTCATTAATTTCTCCTAAGTGTAATTATAATATAAACAGCAAAGGAAGTAAAATTCAGAACTCTCTTTTTCATTTTCCCTCTTCATTAAATTTCATTTTTAGAAACAGTTCATTGTGGGGAGCTCCCATATTTCAGCACCAGCAAATTCAGCATTTTCTTTCATAAAGGTCATGAATGATCTAATTTGCTCAAAGTTGAAAAAGAATGTGTGAATTACAAGAAGCCTGTAAAAATCTCTCATTCAGCTTCCCTTGACTTTTATTTGTTTCAGGAGACATGTTATGCCTATAAAAATGACAAACATTTGCCTTCTCTTTCTGAAGAGAAAGAAAAATGCATAGCAGAGATGTGAAAATCCATGAATTTGAGTCTTTTTGTATGTCTTCCCTGACAAGAAATAAACCAGTATCTGTGGGAGCTGAATTCTCAGACAGCCTACGTGCATTGCTATGTTCCACAGGGAAGAAAAAAAACACCCAACACAACAACTCTGTGGCTGTTGGTCTGTAATTTATCAGCAACCCTGAGTTGGACCCAGGTTTTCAAGCCCACTCCAGCTCCATGGTGAGCATGTTTTGCCTTTTCAGGGCATTGGAAAGTAATGACTCCAACAGAGGAAAACATTTTGTTGCCTAATTGAGTTTTCCTGGCACTTTCTATATCATGCTTTTTTTATGAATTTTACTTGATTTCCTTAAATTTTAGACTTTGACCTCAACCAATCTAGCCAATCTGAATACTGTGGTTAGTATTGTTTCATGAATAAAAGGAAATTGAACTAAGATAATGGAATAAACTTAGTCACATCTCACGTGGCTGGCTTGGCCTGAGACACTTTTAATACTATGTGTTTGTGTTTCTATTCATTCAAGTGACCTTAGAGCCCCTGTGTTCTGTCAAGTCAATAAAATGCTGTATAAATGCAGTTTCTAAGCATATAAAAAGTGCATTACTAGCTGAATTCAGTAAAAATGTTTGTTTTCATATATATGTTTGATTTTTGTATCTCAATCAACAAACATTTATTAAGCACCTACTGTGTATTAGGCAGGGGGATGATCTGATAGTGCATTGGATAGCATGTCAGGCCTGTAGTCAGGAAGAATCATCTTCTAGAGTTTAAATCTGGTCTATAATACTTCCTAGTTGTGTGATCCTGGCCAAGTCACATAATTCTATTAGCTTCAGTTTCTCTCCTTCCTGAAGAAGAAAATGGCAAATCACTCCAGTGTCTTTGCTAAGAAAACCCCAAATAAGGTTACAAAGTGTTGAACACAACTGAAAATGACTGAAAAGTGCTAGACACTGTGCTAACTGCTAGAATTACAAAGAAAGCCTAAACTCTATCCTGATAGATGAGACCTGGTCAGGAGACCTAACTTGAGTCCTGCTTCTGGTACTCACTACTTTTGTGATGCTGGGTAAGTCACTTAAGATCACAGGCAACTCTGAAAGACTATGAGTTTCAAAACAATTGCCTGTCTAAATTGGTATAAGAAGTTTTCTGACCAGATAGTTCCCTACAGCTATGGAATTGAAGTCACAGCACCCCCTTCCCTCCAAAATTCTCATGAACAGTACCTTGCACATTGTAGACACTTAAAAATATTGAATTGAATTATTTGTTAGTATTATAGAATGTGACTCCAATTGCGGTTTTAACACAAGTTTAAAGATGAAAGCTACCTGATAGCCATAGGTATTTATAGGACTTTAAATGCTTCAAAGCTATTTTTATTAGTTCTTGAAGTCAAACAATGTGAATTGTGGTCATTTTCAATATGCCCATCTGTTGTGAGCCAGATATGAAACAGGGACACATAAACTGACCAAAGATATTTGCAAAATTCATTGGGATATGTAGAGGAAAGCATATTTTTTTAACAACCCATTGGGGAATGGCTAAAGAAGTTGTAGTATGTGATTGTTATGGAATATTATTGTGATATGAGAAATGATGAGCTCAATTATTTTAGATCATAAAAAGATTTCCATTAAATAATGAAAAACAAATGACTAGAATCAAGACAACATTATATACAGTAACAGGGATATTGTTTTAAGAATGACTTTGAAAGAATAAATTATTTTGGCTAATATAAATACCCAAATTATCTATAAAAGCCATATAAATCATATGAAGAAAAATGTTATCTGCATCCAAAGAAAGAATTGATAAATAGAAGTATTCATTACATAATTTTATATACCCACATATATACATACATATATAAAGCCACACATCTCTCTCTCTCTCTCTCTCTCTCTCTCTCTCTCTCTCTCTCTCTCTCTCTCTCTCTTTCTCTCTCTCTCTCCATTTCGAGTGTCAGTAATCTGTAGAGCAGGGATTGGGAAAGAGAGAAGAAAAAAAGAATTTTTCATGATAATTTTGTTATATATTTGAAAAGGATATCAAGTTGTGCATAGTGGATTTGCAGTTTTATGTGCAATCATCTTTTTTTTTTTTAATTGAACTATGCTGTGGAAATGCTAGTTTTATTCTATAAATTGCAAGTAAAAGAAAAAAAAATTCCACTGATTTTGACACTCCCTCCCCACCTCATCTTCTCCTATAGGAAGTCTATAGGTTCCTCTACCTCCTTACTTATGGTTATACTTTCTGGAAGGTTTATGATTGGTTAATTGGGGAGTCAGTATCTAAGGCATCTCCATGATGGTTTTCTTCACATCACTTTTGAAACAATCCAGGAGATGATAGACAAAAATGTGATTAAAAAAACAAAAAAGGAAAAATTCTGAAGAAAAATTCCTCCATTAGTATTCCTTTCCTTGGTTTTGCTTCTTTGCTTTCTTTGGTATGCTAAACTTTGCCTGGCACATAGTAGGTGCTCAATAAATTCTGTTTGATCAATCAAAATAGTGCCCGGCAATGAGATATAAGCCACCCAAAAGAAAAGAAATAGGTTTTCTGAGGGGAAAATAATATAATAAGATGTATTTTGGAAAAGATATAGAGAATTGACTCACATTTATAACAATACAGCCATTCTCCAAGTGATAAATCGTCAAAGGATATGAACAGACAATTTTCAGATGAAATTGAAATCATTTCTAGTCATATGAAAAAAATGCTCTAAATCACTACTGATCAGAGAAATGCAAATTAAGACAACTTGAGGTACCACTACATATCTCTAAGGTGACAGGACAAGATATGATAAATGTTGGAGGAGATGTGGGAAAACTGGGACACTAATACATTGTTGGTGGAGTTGTGAACTGATCCAACCATCTGGAGTACAATTTGTAACTACGCCTAAAGGGCTATCAAACTGTGCACATTCTTTGATGTAGCAGTGTCTCTACTGGGTATGTGTCCCAAAGAGATCTTAAAAGAGGGAAAGGGCATCACATGCATGTGCAAAAATATTTGTAGCAGCCCTTTTATAGTGGCAAGAAACTAGAAACTGAGTGGATGCCCATCAGTTGGGAAAGTTATAGTAAATGAATATTATGGAATATTATTGCACTATAAGAAACTATCAGCAGGATGGTTCCAAAAAGGTCTGGAGAGACTTACATGAACTGATGCTAAGTGAAGTGAGTAGAACCAAGATAACATTGTACATAGCAACAGCAAGATTATTGATGATTAACTGTGATGGACATGACTCTTTTCAACAATGAGATGATTCAGGCCAATTCCAATAGACTTGTGATGGAGAGAGCCATCTGTATCCAGAAAGAGGAGTATGGGGACTGAATGTGGATCACACTATAATATTTTCACCTTTTTTGTTGTTTATTTGCTTGCATTGCTTTCTTTCTCATTTTTTCCTTTTTGATTGATTTTTCTTGTGGAACATGATAAATGTGGAAATATGTATAGAAGAATTGCACATATTTAACATATATTGGATTACTTGCTGTGTAGAGGAGTGAGGGGAAAGGAGGGAGAAAAATTTGGAACACAAATTGCTAGGGTATGGGACCCTGCTGATAGGGAGTACAGAGGCCACCTTGACCTGTGGTGCACAATATTTTTTTCTGCCATGTTGCAGAAATGCCCTTGTTGAGTAAGGAGCACTAATGCACGGCATGGGAATGGGTTGAGCTTGAGGGTCACAGCTCGTGTCTTGTGAGCCGGGATGCCTTGACAAGGCCTCTCACCAGTGAGCGGGTTGATGACATGGATGGGTCAGCTCTCCTCCCATTGGCAGATACTATGCATACGCAAAGCCCACAAGGTGCTTTTCTGAATGGTGACTGGGGATTGCCTACTGTTCCTGCCCTGATCACACTTGCAAAACTATATATCAACACGGCTGCGTGGCATAATAAACTACAGCTCTTTTTACACCCTATGAGTTTCCTGCCCTATTCATCTTGCTTCTGAGAGCAAAGGGCTCATATAAGGTGAACTCTTAAAGATGGCCACAACAAATTTTTTACAAGGGTAAATGTTGAAAAATATCTTTGCATATATTTTGAAAATAAAAAGCCATTATTTCACCAAAAAATTATACATGAAGCTGAAAAAAGAAACCCTCAATGAATCAGACCCTGATTGACATCCAAAAAAGAGAATAGAACATTTATTCATCAATAATTTGCACATGGCTTTAAAATGTGCAGAATTATTTAATTTTAAATAGGTGATTCAAGCAATTATATTTCATGTATGTAGTTACATATCTTTATCCAATAACCCATCACTTCTATTGCTCCCAAACTGATCTTTTGTTCATATTTAGTTTACAAATTTTATTAGAAGAAATGTGTATTTACCAATTGAGGTGGGTTTGAAAACACATATCCGTATACATGTAAATTGGTTATAGCTTATCATTTTGTATTATTTCTCCAAAATCCCATAGTGGGCTGCCAAATGTTAAGCACATGGCTTTCTTGAAAATGCTGCATTAATACCATAAATTTGAGCTGCATTAATACAGTTTCTCTGTCACTTTCATAAATATAGAAAACAAATTAAAACTGAGCCATGATTTTTAGTGTTGGCTAGTTTTTGAGTTGCACATGCTCACATTAAAAATTTAATAATCAGCTCCAACATCTTTATACCTCACCCCATTCACTCAAATAGACAAATTCACTTTTGGTGTCTGTGAAAAAAATCTTGAAACTTCCTAACAATTATGACTTCCCTAAAATGGAATATATTACTGTGAAAGAGGCTAACTGACAATTTGTCAAGTATATTATAGAGGGAATTCTTTAGGTGGGGAGTGGCTTAGATTACATGACTGCATCTCTTCCAGATTAGCTGAAGTCACCTGAATTTTCACCTGAAACAGAGATGAACCACATTTTAGTCTTTTGTATATAAAAGACCCATTATTATTTTTACTGGAGCTTTAGAGCAGTGGTGGGGAACCTTTTTTTCTGCCATGGGCCATTTGGATATTTACAACACAATTATCAATTTATAGAATTCAAGCAGTGGGAGATTTTTGTGTGTAGCTTTCAGCTCATCATCAACTGGGATTGCCTTGGTAAGGGCAGATCAAATGATTTGGTAGGTCTTATTCAGCTTGTGGGCCTTATATAGCTTATGGGACAGACCTGCCCATCATTTTAGAGCTTAGAAGAACCATAGATGTTATCCCATTAAGTCACCTCATTTTACAGATTAGGAACCTTGAAAACATTAGAGAATGTATCTTGTCAAAGGTTATACAGGTCATAGCAGCATAGCTAAAGTTAAAGCTGAGATCCCTGTCTCCAAATCCTATACTTCCCCCCTCTATACAACATAATCTTTCATCTTTCTGCAGCACTTCTTTCTCCATGGAATCTACAATGAGGGGTTGGGTCACCATAGAATGAAGTTTCCTGATTCAGTAGAAAATTTCGAGAATCATCATTTCAATTAGGTATATAACAGTATTGGGTTTGGTTCTAAAGAACGAAGAGGAAGAAACATATAAATTGAGGAAGATTGGGTTTAGATCCCTTAATATTCCCCCCCCCCCCCATAAGAGTAGATTCTCCTCTTATTAGGAGATAGTTAATGCTTCTTCTATATTGTTTTTTCAATAGAGGGCTTGCTGTTGTTGTTATTCAGATTAGTGTCTGAGAAATTCCCTTCATTATTCAGAACTCCCACCTTGGAAACTTAAACAATAAACATTTATTGAATATTTATTATGGGCCAGGCATTGTGCTAAACAATTGACTTTGGGGGTGGGGAGATCTTGACTGTGTGCTTTAACTCTTACCATTTTGGGGAATCCATTTTCCATTAAGACTTTTTCCCATTCTGCCTAAACAAAGAGGGTTGGAAATCTCCCAATGAAGTCTCTGTGGGAGCCTCCCTGTCCAATCTTGAGGAGCAGAGACTTAGTGGAGTAGCAGTTCTCTGAAGTAAGGAGCCATTCAGCTCAGTCTCCAGACCAAACACATGAGAATAAATATAAGCAAATCCTTTGGATACTTAACTGAATTTCTGGAAAGGTTGGCCTCTGCTAGAAAAGGCATTCATAATTTGCTCATTGTTTATTTGTTTTTACAACATTGGCGGCACTAAACCGGGGGACTGGGTGATGCAGACAACTCCATGTGAACTTTACATCTTCCTCCTTTTGTTCCCAAGGGGACTTATTACTATTTCTATTCCATTGTAAGTGAGAAAGAATTTTTTTTCCCTGGCCAAAAAACTCTTTGGCACTAAAAAACAGAAGAATGTTACCCACAAACAAATTGGAATAAAAATTTGGTAGTTTCCAATAGACTTCAATTTATCAAGTTTTATCAGTTCTCCCAGGAATATTCAAAATGGACTTATATTGGCTTTGGGTCTTGATTTTGATTTTTATTTCTGGATGTTTAAAAGGGAAATTATTTAAATGCTTCATGTCCCTTTTTCCATATCAGTAAGATGAAGGAATTGAGCTAAATGATCTCTAAAGCCCTTTCCTCTTCCAAATCATAAAACCCTTTTCTTTAGTATTGCAAAGTTTCTGTCATCTAATTGATTTGAATATATCCTCCAGCAATGTCAAGCAGAGGAGGTCCACCTAAAATTCCAGAGGTATTGTTTTAGATCTCTAAGTTACCTGAGCCCCAATGTAGCACTCATGATGTCTATTGTTTGACTCCAGCTCTTTCTACATAACCAGTTTTGCCTACTTTTCCAAACATACTATTTGATAATATCTTTTGCTCTGTTTTGTGCATGAATTCTTCTATTAACAATATGCTACAGACTCTTTATGTATGGTATGCATCTCTCCCTGTCCTCTGGGTGACCCACAGTTAATGATTCACAGCCATAAATTATCACTGGAAGAATATTAATGTTAAAAAGATGGGATTGTTTTTATGGAGAAAATCTGGGATCATTGAAAGTGTCATATGATAACTTTAATTCAATCCAGCCAGATCATTTGCCATGCCATATACACATTCATTTATATGTGTGTATATGTATATGCATATGTAATATGGAAAGATAGAGACAGAGAGAGAGAGAGAGAGAGAGAGAGAGAGAGAGAGAGAGAGAGAGA
>JAJPUD010006181.1:10258-38322 GCA_023553655.1 Myrmecobius fasciatus
AGAGAGAGAGAGAGAGAGAGAGAGAGAGAGAGAGAGAGAGAGAGAGAGAGAGAGAACTAAGAGTTATTGCTGGAGTAGCTTTATGATTTGTCTAAATAACTTTACATCATGGTATGGAAACAGATGGTCTTTTTATCAACATATCCTATGTGTATCACAAGATAACATATTTAAAACAAAAAATTTTGAAACAAATAATTTAATTTAAGCATCTCATTTTACAGAAGAGGAAAAGGAACTGTTCAATAGTGTGGCCACACTGTACCTTTGGGCTTTTAACCAAGATACTCTCGACTCCAAATCTCTACTACATCACAATGCTTTTCTTGGGTTGAACTCTTATTGATTCTCCATCTCCTTTAATGATATCTGCAGTATTTCAAGTATAGCAATAGAGTATATTGTAGATTGTCTGGATAGAAAGAAGGAGACAGGGAGTTTAGGAACCAGATTATATCCCTGGATCAAAGAAATCATGTATGATGGAGAACTTCAATTACTCATTAATCTGAAGGAACTGTCTCTTCATGCCAATAACAGAATAATTAATAGCAATTTTAGCTGCTTTCATGATAATTTCACTCTTCAGAAAGTTCTCTGTCCTTCATTCTTGAAAATCAGGATTAATGACATAAGGAGAATGATGTCTTAACTTGCTTTTTTGATGGAGTTGTGAATTGGTTCAATCTTTCTTTGGAGCAATTTAAAACTATGCATAAAGGGTTATAAAATCATACATACCCGTTGACCTAGTAATACCACCACTAGGCCTATATCCCAAAAGAGATAAAAGGCAAAAAGGAAAAAAAATATTTTTCCCTTCCCTTCTCTTCCCTCTTCCTAAAATTGTAGGTAATTTGATATAGGTTATACATGTAGATCACATTTCCAAATTCTGTATAGTTATTAAAAAAGACCTATATCTAAAGGGGAAAAACACAAAAATAATATAAAATGAGTGAAAAAAGTAGGCTTCAATTTGCATTCAGAGTACATCAGTTGTTTTTCTTGATATAAGTAGCATTTTCTGGATATAGGTAGCATTTTCATCTGTGACTCATAGTTTTCTGAGTTCATTGTTATTGGATTGCTGAGAAGAGCTGAGTCATTCACAATCAATCACATGGCCGATGCTATATTCTTCAATTGATGGATATCCCCACAAGATCCAATATTTTGCCACCATGAAAAGGGTTGTTATGAATATTTTTCTAAATGTTAGTCCTTCTTCCTTTTTTATGATCTCCTTGGGATACAGATCTAGTAATGGTATTGCTGGATTGAAGAGTATGTATAGTTTGGTTGACTTTTGGACATAATTCCAAATTGCTTTCCTAATCTTTCCACATATTCCCCAACATTAATCATTTTTTGTCATATTAGTTAAGCTGATAGTTTTGAGTTGGTACTTAAGAGTTGTTTTAATTTGCATTTCTCTGCTCAAAAATGATTTGTAACATGTTTATATACTTATAGAAAGCTCTAATACTTTCATCTGAAAACTGCCTATTTGTATCCTTTGACCATTTTTCAATTGGGGCATGGCTTGTATTCTTATAAATTATTTTCTCTCTATAGTAGAGGGATGAAGCCTTTAACAAAGACGTTTGGTATAAATGTTGTTTCCTAGCTTTCTGCTTTCCCTCTAATTTTGGTTGTATTGCTTTTGTTCGTGCAAAAGTTTTTTAATTTAATATAATAAAAATTATTTATTTTGCATTTTGTAATATTTTCTATCTCTTGTTTGGTCATTAATGTGTACTCATTGGATTTTTCTTTTAAGAATTTGAATGCTATAAAAAAGGGAAAATGACCTATGTGTGGAAAAATATTTGTAGCAGCCATTTTTGAGGTGACAAGGAATTGGAAACTGAATGGATGTTCTCAGTTAAAGAATGGCTAAATAAGTTATGGTATATGAATGTTATGGAATATTATTGTTCTATAAGAAATTATCAACAGGATGATTTCAGAGAGGCTTGGAGAAACTTAGAAGCACTGATGCTAAGGGAAGTGAGGAAAACTAGGAGAACATTGTACATAGCAACAGCAAGATAATATGATGATCAGTCCTGAAGCACATGGCTCTTTTCAATTGTGAGGTGATTCAAGCCAGTTCCAATGGTCTTATGATGAAGACAGCCATCTGTACCCAGAAAGAGAACTATGGGTATTGAGTATGGATCACAACATAGTATTTTCACTTTTTTGTTGTTTGCTTGAATTTTGTTTTCCTTCTCATTTTTCCCTTTTTGATCTGATTTTTTTCTTGTGCAGCATGATAATTGTCAAAATATGTATAGAAGAATTGCATACATTTAACATATATTGGATTACTTGCAGTCTAGAAGAGGGGTGGGGGAAAGGGAGGGAAAATTTTTGTAACACAAGATTTTGCAAGAATGAATATTGAAAATTATCTGTGCAAATGTTTTGAAAATAAAATGCTTTAATTCAAAAAAGAATTTGAATGCTATACTACTTGATGCATATATGTATTGATATTACTTCATTGTCTATGGTACCTTTTAGGAAGGTATAATTTTCTTCCTCATATCTTTTAATTAGATCTATTATTGCTTTGAAATCAGGATTGCTACCCCTGTTTTTTTATTTTTTAATTTCAGTTGAAGGGAGATAGATTGTACTCCATCCCCTTATCACTTTTATTTGATTTTTAAGCTTCTTTTGGAGGAGGTAGTGGTTTCTCCATCATTTCAGGTCTTTAGGCAAAAATTGGATAATCCACTTGGAGTTGTGTTGAAATGGAATTTTTTTCAGAATGTGTGTGATTGGATAACCTGGTTACTAAGATGCCTTATGACTGATAAGTTCCTTAATTTTGTGATTTATGCTCTAGTTGGTATTATCATGGTATCAAACAAAATTATTTTCTGTTTCTCAAGAATAATCCTAGAATATACATAGGCTATGCCTTGTGGGGGGAGTGTGTTTAAAGTTGTATTTGTCTCTACTAGGTGAAATTTTAAAGTGGGTTCTAATCTTTTCTGCACATCATTATTATATGAAGCTCAAGTTATGGTATGTTATAGAAAATTCTTTGTAAAGCATTATTTTTCCTTGTGAGCTTCTTGACTCAGGGGGACTATTTTTGGCCTTTATATCACCAGTACCTGAAACATAGTAGTTACTCAATAAATTCTTGATTTTCTCTATTTTTTTTATCAAAGCATTTTATTTTCAAAAGATATGCATAGATAATTTTCAACATTCACCTTTGCAAAACCTCGTGTTTTAAAATTTTAACTCTCTTCCCCTTACTCTATCCTCTAGAAGAAAGTAATCCAACATATGTTAAACATGTGCAATTCTTCTGTACATATTTCTACAATGATCATGCTACACAAGAAAAATCAAATAAAAAAAGGAAAAAAGAGAAAGAAAAGTAAATGCAAGAAAATAACAACAAAAAAAGTGAATATACTAGTAGACTCAGTCCCTACAGTCCTCCCTCTGGGTGCAGATGGCTCTCTTCATCACAAGAATATTGGAACTGGTTTGAATCATCTTGCTATTGAAAAGAGCCACATTGATTATTGTATAATCTTGTGGTTATTGGGTACAGTGTTCTACTGGTTCTGCTCATTTCACTCAGCATCAGTTCATGTAAGTCTCTCCAGGTCTCTCTGAAATCATCCTGATGATTGTTTCTTATAGAACAATAATTTTCCATAACATTCATTTACCATAAATTATTCAATCATTGTCCAACTGACTGAATACTCACTCAGTTTTCAGTTTCTTGCCACAATAAACAGGATTGCTAAAAACATTTTTGCATACATAGGTTCTTTTGCCTTTTTATGATCTCTTTGGGACACAGACTCACTAGAAACACTACTGAATCAAAGAATACACACAGTTTGATAGCTCTTTGGGCATAGTTCCAAATTGCTCCCCAGAATGGCTGGATCAGTTCACAATTCCACCCTCTATATATTACTGTCCCAGTTTACTCACATCCCTTCCAACATTTATCATGATCTTTTCCTGTCATCTTCGCCAAGTTGAGCTGTATATCTCAGAGTTGTCTTAATTTCTCTGATGAATAGTGATTTAGTGCATTTTTATATGATAGGATAATTAGGATAATTTTTTCATCTGAAAATTGTTTATACTCTGACCATTTATCAATTAAAAATGGCTTGCATTCTTATAATTGTGAGTCAATTCTCTATATATTTTAGAAATAAGGACTTTTTCAGAACTCTTAGATGTAAATTTTTTTTCCAAGTTTATTGCTTCCCTTCTAATGTTGTCTGCATTGGTTCTGCTTGCACAAAACCTTTTGGTTTTTTTCTTGGACACGAATTCCTTCCTTCTCTACAGATCTGAGAGGTAGATTATCCTTTGTTCTTCTGGTTTACTTATAGTATCCCTCTTTATGTCTAAATCATGAACCCATTTCAACCTTATTTTGGTAGAAGATTTTAAGTGTGGATCAATGCCTAATTTCTACCATGCTAATTTCCAATTTTCCAAATAATTTTCATCAAATAGTGAGGTCTTATAACATAAACTAAGGTCTTTGGGTTTATCAAACACTAGATTAATATAGTCATTGACTATTGTGTCTTGTGTACCTAACCTATTCCACCAATTGATTACTCTATATTTTAGCCAGTACCAAATGGTTTTGATGACTACTGCGTTATAATATAGCATTAGGTCTTATAAATCTAGGCTACCTTCATTTGCATTTTATCCATTAATTCCCTTGAAATTTTTGAAGTTTTAGGGGCAGCTAGGTCGTGCAGTGGATAGAACACTAGCTAGGAAGTTAGGAAGAACTGAGGTGAAAGCTGGCCTCAGACACTTAACACTTCCTAGCTGTGTGATCCTGGGTAAGTCACTTAACCCCAACTGCCATAGGGGAAAAAAAGAAATTTTTGACCTTTTGTTCCTCCAAATGAACTTTTATTATTTTTTTTAACTCTGTAAAATAATTTCTTTGGAGTTTGATTTGTAGGGCACTGAATGAATAGATTAACTTAAGTTATATTGTTATTATTATTAAATTAGATCATCCTCCTCATCAGCACTTAATATTTTGCCAATTGATTAGATCTGACTTATGTGTGTGGAAAGTGTTTTGTAATTGTGTTCATATAGTTCCTGATTTTCCCTTGGCAGATAGATTCCTAAATATTTTATACTATCGACAGTTATTTTAAATGGAATTTCCCTTTGTATCTCTTGCTGCTGGACTTTGTTGCAAGTTGGCAGGTAAACTCCCAAATTCAATAAATTCTTGTTGACTAGACTTTTATAAAGTATGTTCTTAATGTCTTTAAATTATTTTCATAGGGGGCAGCTAGATGGTGCAGTGGATAGAATACTGACCTTGAAGTCAGGATAACTTGAGTTCACATTTGTCCTCAGACATTTAACATTTACTAGCTGTTAAGCCTAGTCACTTAACCCCCATTGACTGTCCAATAAAAAGCAAACAACAACAAATTATTCTCATAAAGATTTGGTGTAAGTGGAGCCAAGATGGTGGAGTAAAGTTAAGGACTTATCTGTGCTCTTCCCTAAACCCTTCAAAATACCTTTAAATAATGACTAAACAAATTCTAGATTAGCAGAACTTATAAAAAGATTGAGTTAAATAATTTTACAATCTAGATCAATTTGGAATGTCAACAGGAAAAGTCTATGGCATCAGGGTTAGAGTAAAATGCTATTCAGCACAGGCTGCACCAGCATACTCCTGGCCAATGAAATCAGAAACAGTCCTTGGGAACCACTGAATCAGCAACAGGCTTCTGGAGATCTCAGCACAGAGACAGTAAGGGGGTTGATTAACTGGCCATAAGGAGATCTTTTTGCTACCATTGAGGCAGGACTCTTTTTTTTGCCCATATTTAGGTCCAGATTGCAGTTTTAAGTGGCAATCCTAGTACCTGGAGGAACATAGCACATCAAAGTTTGTGGCTACAGCGGAACTGGCATCTTCCTTACAACTCCAGGGCAGAATAACATTCTCATGGTTGCCCTCAGACCAGAGCATATGTGAGGAAATTAGTAAGCACCCCTCTCCTTGAATTAGTAAGCACCATCTTGGAAGAGGGGAAAACTTATAGGTTCCTAGAATAACTCTGCTTTGCTCATATTCAGATTTGCTTAGCAGTGCTGACTCACAGTACAGGTTCTTAGAAGGTCCTCTGAAAACATCTGTAAAAATCCCTGAAGCTTGGGACATTGCAACCTCTACTTTTGAAGCAGAGTCTAACTTTAACAAAGAGTGAATAGTCAAGTAATGGGCTGGAAAAATGACCAAACAATAGAAAAAAATTCTGATCACAGAAAGTGACTATGGTGACCAGGAAGAGTAAAATACATGATGAGAACATAACAAAGTCAAAGTTCCTACATCCAAAGCTTCCAAGAAAAATTTGAATTAGTTTCAGATCACTGAAGTGTTTAAAAAAGGATTTGAAAACCAAACAAGAGAAATAGAAAAAAAAAAAAGTTGGGCAGAGAAATGAGGGTGATGTAAAGAAATAATAAAATTTAAATAAAATAATTAAAAAAACAAGCCACAGTTTGGTAAAGGAGGAACAAAAATTCTGAAGAAAATAATTTTAAAAAACTGACTACAGCAAATGTTAAAAGAAGTATAAAAAGTCAATGAGGAGAAGAATGCTTTAAAAAGCAGAATTTACCAAATGGAAAAAATATTCTGAAGAAAGCTCCTTAAAAAGTGGAATTGGATAAATGGAAAAGAAGGTACATATCATTCATTACAAATTAGAATTGAACAAGTGGAAGTCAATGACTTTATGAGAAATCAAGAAACAATAAGAAAAATCAAGAGAATGAAAACATAGAAAACTGAATTATCTCATTGGAAAAAACCCATGGTTCAAGGAGAGATAATATAAAAATTATTGATTACCTGAAATACATTATAAAAAAGAGTTTAAACATCATCTTTCAAAAAATTGTCAAAGAAAACTGGCCTGATATTCTAGAAATCAAAATGTAAAATAAAAAAGCTTATAATGGAAATTTTTCTAGACCTATTTAATTTTTTCACTTTTCTTTTGTCACCCCTATCTCTTTCATCCCTAAATCTAGTTTAATTGGGCCTAATACTGAGCATTTTTTAAACATGATTTATTTCTTATTCTTTTAAGAGATAAAACAAACTTTAATCTTCCACAACCATTGTTTATAATCAACCAATCAAAAGATTAATTATTATTTATTAACTATATACCATATGCCCAGTACAGTGCTAAGTGCTCTAGATAAAAGAAAAATAAAAGATAATCCCTGCTTACAAGGCCAACATCTCTGTACAGAAAAGATATCTACAGGAAAAATTGGAGGTAATCAATCGCTGAAAGGCATTAGAATGAAGGAGTATTGGGAAAGGATTCTTATAGAAAGTGGGATTTGATTTTGAACTAGAAGGAAGCCAAGGATGACAGGAGATCAGTTTGATGAGGGAAAGAATTCTAGGCTTGAAAGATAGATAGTGAAAATGCCTAAAGTTTACAGATGGAGGCCAATGTCACTGAATAACTGAGTATGTGGTGAGCATAGGGTTTAAAAAAGTCTGGCAAGGTAGAGGAGAAAGTTTAAAAAGGACTTTGAACACAAAAAAGATTTTTATTTGATCGTACTAGTGGAAAGAAATGGCTAGAGTTTATTGAACAGGGAAAGGTAATGGTCAGATGATTTTACATCTGAGTTTGTATTCTAAAGCACAGTTGCTCTTGGCTCTTTTGGTGTGTTTATTGGAGTGGTTGGTTCCATTGGTTAAATTTGTGGAGAAAAGGGTAATGATCCCATTTCAATAACTATTTGTATTTTCATTTCTTTTTCCTCTAAATATATTATTTACATAAATCTTCATGATATTGTATTGATTATATGCCTTGTCTTCTAGTTTTTATTGTTTCTTCTAATCTCATATTGATTTTTTTCAGTTAGTGGTCTGATTGTAAAGAGCTGGTTGGTTAACTAGCAATGGCATATAGATAAGTACTCAGGCTTTTCCTTATAAGGAATATATATATTTAATTCTTTTATCCAATGTGTCCCAAATATAGCAACAAGTGTTGTGAACAATAGTTTTTGAATTGGGCTTGTATTTTTCTATGTTGATTTTGTATTAATATTTGCATTTGATGGCTTAAAAGGTTTGACTTAGTGGGATATTTTACTACCCATTCAATACTTTTGGTATTTTAAGTTGAATGATTCTGTCTAATGTTGTAAAAATAAATAAACAACAGACAATTTCTTAATGTCTTTTCTAGTGGAGGCTGACCTTTCCAAAAATTCAGTTAAGTATCTTAAAGGTTTGCTTATATTTATTTTAATGTGTTTGGTCTGGAGACTGAGCCTAATGTCTCCTTATTTCAGAGAACTACAGTTCCACTGAAGTTTTTTCTACTCAAGAGTGGACAGAAAGGCACCCACAAAAGCTCATTTGGGATCTTTCCAGCTAGTCTTGTTTAAACTGAGTAGAAAATAGTGTGAATAGTTTCCTTGCAAAATTTGAATAGCTTTTTTTTACTAGGCTTTGGCTAAGAGAGCATGATATATCTATTTCAAGAAAAAAACATATATATATATTTGTTACATATGTATTTGTTTATATATATAATGATATACATATCATGTGTTTTTTATTTTTTAATTTTTTTAAAATTAAAAAAAAATTTTTCATATCATGTGTTTTTAAGAGTATAAGAGAAATCAAGTCAAAATATTGTTAGCTTAACTCTTCTCCAAAAGGTAGGAAACTAGAATAAATGGTAAATGTGTGACAAATTTGTAAAGGGCAGAATATTTCCCATTTTAGGTATATGTGTTCCAACTCTGTGTTAAATAGTATTATATGTCTGATTTTGTGAAGCTATTGCAGTTCAGGAGTATAGATACATAAGGGAAAGATGTAATGGGGAGAAGACCAAAGGTAGATTTCTGACACTATTGTCTCATGGGGCTTTGGAATACTTTTCAAGTGTCTGGCACCAAACATGTGTAAGGGAGATTGATAATGGAATCATTGATTAATTAAATGAGTCCCTCAATCAACTTGACAATATTAGCAAGCAAAAGTTTATATAGAATCATATGAGATATGCATTCATATGAGGTATGCATTCATATGAAAAGCATGATCATATTTCCACTTACTGAGAGGACACAGAGACCCTGAATGATTTTCATTACTGGATCTGCCATTAATGCAACTAGCTATCTGAGATTTCAGAAGATGAATTCTTGTCAGAGAAGCCATTTCTCTCCATGGTCTGGAAAAGTAAACTTACAATTCAACTCACTATACCATTAAGTGAGTCAAAAAGAGCCAGCTTCAACTGGATCCTCTGAAAAATATCATGATTTTGAGCAAATCACAACTTTGTAAGACAGGGATTCTTGTCCATTTTTTGTGTCACAGGCCCCTTTAGTAAAGCAAAATAATAAAGTTTTTGGCAAATGGCAAAATAGTTATATTTCCCTTTATTATTTTGACATTATTATTTATTTTCCCTATATTTTTCTTTCTGGATTTTTAGCTTGATACGAGCCCTGTAAGCAATATTATAGGTGGGAATAATTTCTTGAGTATATATAATTATGTATTGTGGTTTGAGTGTAATGTTCAGGCCTGTTAAATAACAGAAGCTTGTACTTTCACAAAATACTTAATTTGGAGAGAATCTAAAAACTATTAATTTTGGGAGGGTCTAATGAATATTTTTCAATTTACTTTAATAGTTATCAAACAGAAGATAATTCTTGAAGTTCTTCAAATGTCTATCTATTAATGGGGATATGGATTAATATGCAATGAAAGAATTACTTTAATTTTGTTTAAGAACAATAAAAAATGGAGTAGAAAGTATGTGTTACTGTGTGTGGACTACATAGATCAGGGAAGGAAATGTTCACTTAGAATGAGACTATCCATCTTTTCCTCTTTAAAGAAAAGCAATGGAAATTCAGAACATGGAGTTTTGACTTGATTTCTCATGAGTGCAAAGGGGAGTTGAGAAGAACAGTCCTTTATGATGTACAATGTCAACTTGATGACACTTTGGGATGTGAACATTTATTTGGAAGTATCTTATGTGCAGTGACACATGGGGAATATGTCCACATTTATCTCTCCCCTTTTGAAGGTCATCAATTGACTAGAAATATCTAGAAGATAGTTGGAATGAATGAGAATGGATTCTTGTTAAAGGAACATTCCTACCTATGATAATCTACCTAAGAGAAGGACTGCTATTCTGATAAGAGTATGTCTTCCTGAGAACCATCAGATAATCATATCAGAGACAATCCTAGTTATCAGGAGTTCTATTTTTTTCCCCATAGCAGTCAAATTTTGTATTCTTGCTTACAAACTCAAAGTATGGGCTGCCCTAGTTTCTGTTCCTCCAACAATCATTTCCCACCACAACCTAACAGAATCTGGCCATATGGGGAAAAATTGAAAGAAAGTCTCTCTTTGAATGCTTAATTAAGCTCGGTTGTATTATTGTAGGCAGTGTCTCCAAATGAATTGTATTATAGGGCTATAGAAAGAATATCTTTTTCTATACAATTAATAGGACCATAAAATTCATAGACATTTACTTTCTACCTCCTTCCTCCATTTGGAAATAAAAGAATTAATTTTTTTTTCCTGAATAGTCCTGTCTTGTTTTTAGTACCTTTGCCTAGAGTACCTCCTCTTAATAATAGCTAAAGACAGTGATAACAAATCATAGGGAGTTGATAGTGGGGCAAGTCCCTTCATCCCTCTTAAGTAAAGTTATTTCCAAAAAGTAGAGGGGATCCAGAAATTTATGAATGGAATGATTCAAAGTACCACCACTAAGAGAATTTTTCCCATAAGGCCAGATACTGTTAGGCAGTGACAGCAATTGTGATGCAATTCCACTTTTCAGTAGGCATTCAATCTCATGGGAAATGGAGGCTTAAGAACTTTTTTTAAATGAGCCCTCATGCTGTGAAACTAGGCATTCTGGCAAATGTAATTCCTAATTGGATGTGCCTGTTGCATAGACAATGAAGGCAAAAGAATAAACAAAAGTTGGAATAAGAATACTAGGATGTCATTAGAAATTTCCTAAATTCAGAGTTGAAAGGTCCTTCAGAGGCTATTTAGACTAATACATTACCTGACTTGAAATCAATCAATACTTTTTACACTGTCATTGCCAAGTGTTGTGATTACTTCTTCTTGAAGAACTAGTACCATCATTTCCCAAATGAGGCCATTTGGCAAAAATAAAATTCTTATGAAGTTGACTCATATTAACTCTTAATCTTGCTCCAGTTACTTCTACTTCTGCCTTTTGATAGAAAGCAGATAAAACTTCCATAATCTTTAGTACGGGTATTATTTGTTCCTTAAATCTTTCCTCAAGTGACTGCTAAGACTTTGAAAAACATGTATGCTAACACTCTCAGTTCCTTCAACTGGTCAGAAACACAGAGATAAAGTTATAGAATAAAGGGAAAATAGCAAATGGTAACCATGGGTCATGAGGTTACCAAATCCAAAACAGGTATATAGGTATAGACTCAGAAGGGTAGATCTGAAAAGACAAATAACCAGCTGAAAGAAGACTAAATCCAATATCTTTTCCATAGTTCTTCAGTCCAATGAAGAGAAGCACCCAAATTAATGTTTAAAAGACTTTAAATCTCATCTCTGATTATTAATTATCTGAACTTGTAAGTCACTTCAATTCCTTGGGTCTCAGTTTTCTTAGATATAAAATGAGAGGGCTGATCTTTATGGATTTTGTTGTTGCAAAATTCTCTTATCCTGGGAATTTTGCATTTAATTCCTCCTTTCCCACATTATCAGTTTTCCCATATTATTAGCTTCTCCTGTCTTTCTAACCAAATTTAGTCCAATTTTTGAGATTTCTCAGTAAGGCACTTTTCTCTTTTGGCCCAAAGCATAGTGGATAGAAATGGATATAGTCCCATTCATTCAACCCTTCAGTCATGTCCTGTCTTAGAGAGTACTCTCTTAGTACTTTGAGCCATTCCATTTATAGATTTTCTTTTTGGAAAGAATTATGCATAAGAAGGAAGAAAGTACTTGCCCCACTATCAATCAGTAAACTCCTTAAGATTTGCTTTCATTGCCTTTAGCTGCTATTGTGAGAGGGTACTCTAGGCAAAGGCACCAAAACCAAGGTAGGACTATTCAGGACAATATTTTTAAAATTTCCAAATGGAGAAAGAGAACATGGAATTGGAGGAAAGAGGTGAACAATAAATGTCTGTGAATGGAAAATTCTTGTGAATGCATAGGAAAAAAGTATATTCTTCCTAGATTTATAAAATTTTACACTTACTCTGGAGCCATTTAGTACAATTCAGTAGGAGACTGCATTCATAAAAGTGAGCTCAAGTATTCAAAAGAAGACTTGCTTTCAGCTTTTCCCATATGGCCAAATACTATTAGGCAGTGACAGAACTCTAGTTCCATATGGTCATTTTCAATATTTGCTTCTCTTTTAGAAATAACTTTAATAGAAAGGCCTTATTGATTATGCCAAGGTAGATATTCTTTATAGGCCAATACTAAGACACATTCACTCATCGCCAAATAAGGCCCATCAAACATGAATCAATTACCTTCACAAGGTTATTACAATCAGTTTCTGTTTTTGCTCTTTATGAATTAAGTGAATTTAGTACAGTGTCTGGCTCATAACAGAGGCTTAACAAATTTCTTGGTTATTGATTGAGAAAACTTAGTTAAGGAATGTAACAAAGAATATTTTAAAACCTATTAATTTGAATAAGTATAGTGACATTTCTACAATGATGACGTGGTCCCTTGACAATTTTGTGTGATGAATTATATCTTGTGAATATAGAATTATAAAAATTTTAATTCATAAAAATATTACATGACAAATTGAGAATGGTCATAAAATAAACACGTTTAAAGTTAAATTTTAAAAGCAAGTTTAAGATGTTTTTAATTGTTACTGTAGTTTAAAAAAAATCATAGTCAATTTCCCAATATACTCCTTTTTTCACATTATGGAGAACCATCTCATGAAAAAGAGGCAAAAAATTAGTTAAGTAAAACCAAGCAAAAATATTAATAATGTACAACAGTATATATAATATTCTCCTATCTCTTCAAAAAAGAAAGGAGGGATATTATTATTCCATTTTTAAAGGAGTTTACATATAGTTTTATTGTGATTAATTTCTTTCCATTTGTATTTTAGTAATTGTGCATATCACTCTTACATTTATCATTCATTCATGTAAATCTTTGAATACTTCTTTATAGTCTTCATATTCATGGCTTCTTAGAGTTTAATAATGTTGCATCAAGTTCATGTACCATGGACCCTCTTCTCTTCTCCCTCTATTCTTCTTGGACTTGGATTAAATTATCATTTAATCACTATCTCTATTCTATGCACATGTCTCATACACCCACTTTTCTTGCCCAAATCTCTCTCAGGATCAAATAGACAAAAATATATATGGCATCTAAAGTTCTTGCTAACTTAGTCCCCTTTTACCTTTCCGTCCTTTACACCTTATTATTTAATAAACACACTTTTATGCAGTGACACTGACCTGGCTGTTTCACAACTAAAACATTTACTCTCCAGGCTTTGACTATTCTCTTTGGCTTTCTCTAATGCCTGAAATACTTTCTCCTCTCTCCTTCAACTACTGATCTCCTTGTCTTCCTTTAAGTCTCAGTTTAAAGGATCAGAGAATTTCATATTTGATTCCAGAAATAATAAGAGTTTGAGTCTGTGTCTTGGACAGACTTTGTTGTAGGGGATGAGGTCAGACTTTTAAGCTTAGAATGATTACTTTAAGAACTATGAAATCAACATCCAACTACATATACAGGAAAACAATGAAATTACAAAGAGCAACAAAGAATTTTAATATCACAAATTCTATAGAACATGCTTGGCCACAAAGAAGAGCTATAAAGAGAGGAATAGAGCTGTCATCTTCACTTTTTTTTAGATATGGAACCATGGCTGTGAAGTATTGCACTGCTGTCAGTTATTTTTGGCATATTGATTATGTTTACGAATTTCCCCCCCCATTCTTGCTCCTTTTCTTTTAAAAAGTTCTTTGTTGTAAGGAATTGCTGTCTGAGTGGGAGGAAGGTAGGATCCAATGGGGGGGAGGAAAGGAATTTTTTCAATGTGAAAACAAAACAAATTAAAGATCCACTTAAGTAAAAAAAAGAAAAAAATAATATCAGATATGTGGATAATAAATTGGGGTGAGGAGATACTGGGGGCAAAGAAACCTAGGTACTATTGTATATATTGACTAGTGAAATGGGAACACTAAATCAAATTGAGACTCATTAAAGCATGGAATCATTGATTATTAATCAACAGCATGCAATGCTCTATTTAGCAATTCAAATATTAGTCCTTCTAGGATGACATCCCAGAAAGCATGCCTTTTCCCAAACTCACATCAATGTTCACTCTCTAACTTAGAGGCTGTCTGTCTACCCATTAAGGCATTCTGTCAAGTCTCTATCAAAAGCTGTACTCTTGAACTACTATGAGATGCTCCAGTCTCTGAGCATGAACGCAGGAAGTGCAGCAGCCAATCAGTCAATAAATATATATTTAGCACCTACTATATTACAGGCACTATACTAAATGCTAGGGGATACAAATAAAGACAGAAGATTGTGGCTTTTAGGAACTCAAAATTTAATGAATCAGGTGTGGTGATCAATTGTTGTTTACTAGATTTGAGGAATATACTTATCATTAAGGTCCACATTATTTATAAGTGCTTAACTTATACAATAACTACTTACTGACAAAATGGAGACTTTAAGCAGAATGAATTTGCTTATGCAAAGTTCATGCATTCTTACTATAGATCTAACACGAGAGGAAAGCTATTATAAAAAATCAAAACAAAAAATCCCTCACTTCTTCCTCTTTTCAGCTTAACCCCTGAAAACTGCCCATCTTGGGTGCTTCTACTTCCTATTCTTTTACCCTCTGCATTGTGGCTTCCAATCTTATCATTCATCTAAAATGGCTCAAATTCTTCAAGTTACTAAATATGTCTAACTTGTCAAATCAAAGAATCTCTTAATCATTATCTTCTTTGAATCTGGTCCAGCATTTGTATACTCTCTCCTCTTTGGATTTTTGTGACTATTTTTCTTTAATTGTCCTCCTATTGCTCTGACTGGTACCTCTCAGTCTTCTTTACTGGTGATTAATTTATTTAATAGAATAGTTTCAGTGGGGGAGCTAGGTGGCAAAGTGGATGGAGTGTCAGATCTGGAGTCAAGAAGCCTCATCTGCCTAAGTTCAAATCTGGCCTCAGACACAAGCTGTGTGACCCTGGACAAGTCACTTAATCCTGTGTACATTCATTTCCTTATCTGTAAAGTAAACTGGAGAAGAAAATAGCAAATCACTTTAGTATCTTTGCTAAAACAAAGGAACAAAACAACCAAATAGGGCCCTGAAGAACTGGACACTACTGAGCAACAAGAAATGAATGAAATGAGTATGAAATGTCTCTTGACATCCCATTTCATACTCATTAACTGTGTGTGTGTATGTGTCCTAAATATCTGTCCTGAGTACTCCTTTCTTTCCCTTCCATATTCCCCCATGGATCTAATTGTCATATCTATACAAATGATCCTAAGATTTACCAATTTATCTCTAAGATCTCTCCTAAATCACTTAAAACCCTGTTTCAACATCAATTTGGTGCCTTAACTGTGATAGGAAATGGGAGGGTCAAATATAGTGGTACAAAACAAACAAAAATTGAAAATAAATAGCCTCTATAATCTACAACTTAAATTTTACTGGGGAAGGGAAACATACTCATATAAGTACATATAAAACAAATACAAGTATTTTGGGAGAAGCATATATAGTGAGTTCTAGTAGCTATTAAGGAGGGATCTGGACATGTGAAATAGGGCCATTAAAGTGAGCTTTGAAGAAAGCTACTGATTCTAAGATATGGTAATAAAGATTAAAGGAATTGGATACAGTTTGCCAAAGACTATAAGCCAGGAAATTTGATGTCAAGAGGCAACAAAGTGTAATGGATAAAATGCTGAATTAAAATTATTTAGACCTGAGTTAAAAATCTTATCTCATATATTTCCTAGCTGGGTGATTCTGAAAAGTCATTTAATCTCTAACACTGAATTTTCTCACCTATAAAATGGGGATGATATTAGGGTTATTGTGAGATAAGTCATTCAAAGCCCTTTGCAGATCTTAAGGTTGTTAGTTATGAAGAAGACTATTAATAGAAGGTACCATACCAAATATTTTTAATCTTCAAACTGCATGGAATTAAATGCTTTCAAAATGTCAAACCACAGGAGAGGAAATTCAATTCATGTGGTATCGATTGAGGACAAGCCCTAAAACCTGAAATAGTTTTAGAAAGAATATTATTAGGTCATTTTAGCAAAGGAGAGAGCCAAAAAAGGTGTGGCTCCTTTTCTGGTCTCTGGGAATTCAACATTATCTAGAGTGGAAAACAAAATGTACATAAGGACTTAACATCTGAATGACCTGATTATAGTCAATTATACAATTTTCAGAAAGGGGCAGTTTCCAAATGGGATTTCTTGGTATGTATATCAGCATGTAAGTATAAATATTTAATATAGTTTGGGGAACCCAAAACATAAATCTTGGGTGATCCCACATAACACTTATGTGAAAGTGTAATGGCTTCTAGAAATTGAATGGTTTCCCATTAGTTGAAGAATGTTATGGTATATAAATATAATGGAATATTATTGTTCTATAAGAAATGATGAGCAAGGTGATTTCAGAAAAACCTGGAAAGAATGATATGAACTAATGCTAAGTGAAATGAGTAGAACCAAGGGAACATGGTACACAGCAGGAACAAGATTATATGATGATCAATTGTGATGGATTTGGCTCTTTTCAACATTGAGGTGATTCAATCATTTCCAAATGACTTGTAATGGAAAGTGCCATCCACATCTAGAGAGAGAATTATGGAGAGTGAATGTAGATCAAAGCATACTATTTTTTCTTTCTTATTTTTTCCTTTCACCTTTTGATCTGATTTTACTTACTCATCAAGATGAATATGGAAATATGTTTAAAAGAATTGCACATATCTAACTTATATTGGATAGCTTGATGTCTAGGAAGGGAAGAGAAAGGGAGAAAAATTTAGAACAGTTAAGATTTGCAAAGGTTAATGTTGAAAACTATCTTTGTATGGAATTGGAAAAATAAAAAAGGTATTATATAATAAAAAAAAGAAAGTACAATGACTGGACTCAAATAGTCATAATGTGGTCTCTAAAATGTTTGCTGGTTTATCTGGAGGATTTCCGAGGTTAAGTTGATCTCTCTGGTGAGCTTTGGGTTAGATAATTTTCCAGTCACATAAAGTTAGGTTCAAACATAATTAATAAAAGTAACATATGAATAAATAAAAATAATTATTAAAATAGTTTCTTAAAGTATATTAAATTAGTATAAATAAAAGCAAAAGCAATATATAAAAATAAGTAAAAATAACAAAGTATTTTCCCATAGTGGGAATAGAGCAATTTACATCATCCCTGTTTTCTAGTTTGTTACTGAACTTCTCCAGAAAATGTTCTCAGAGAGATTTTAGAAGCGGAGATTACATAAGCCATTGCATTATATAAAAACAGTAATATTTACTACACTGATCAACATTCATCAGGTCACATATGCACATGAATAGTAAGACAGTGGTTCCTCTTTAGATTATTCCTCTCTGAATTTTATCTTGAAAAAAAAAAGACAAGAATTAGATAATAATCTTAATCATGATATAAGGGTAGTAATTTATTCCAGGTTTTTTTTTTCTTTTTTTTAATCAATAAGTTTTTTTTTTTTTTTAAATAACTGACACTGCTCCTTTTTTAGCTTTTGTTTTTCAACATATATGTATAGGTTGCTTTAAGCATTCACCTTTGCAAAACTTTGTGTTCCAATTTTTTTCTACCTTCCTCCTTTCCTTCCCCTCTCCTAGAGGCAAGTAATTAATCTGTTAAACATGTGCAATTCTTCTATACATATTTCCATGATTATCATGCTACACAAAAAAAAATCAGATCAAAAAGGAAAGAAAATGAGAAAGAAAATAAAAATCAAACAAACAACAAAAAGGTGATAATACTATGGTAAGATCCACATTCAGTCCTCAGAGTCCTCTTTCTGTATGCAGATAATTCTCTCCATCACAAGTCTATTGGAACTGGCCTGAATCACCTTATTGCTGAAAAGAGCCAAGTCCATCAGAATTGATTATTGTATAGTCTTGTTGCTGTGTACAATGTTCTCTTAGATCTACTCATTTCACTTAGCATCATTTCATATAAATATCTCCAGGTCTTTCTGAAATTATCCTGCTGATTGTTTCTTATAGAACAGTAATATTCCATAATATTCATATACCATAACTTATTCAGCCATTCCCCAACTGATGGGCATCCACTCAGGCCACTACAAAAATGGCTGCTACACACATTTTTGCTCAAATGGGGCCTTTAACCTTTTTAAATGATCTTTTTGGGATACATGCCCAATACAAACACTGCTTGATTAAAGGATATGCACAGTTTGATAGCCTTTTGGACATACTTTCATATTGATCTCCAGAATGGCTGGATCAATTAATAACTCCATCAACAATATATTAGTGTCCCAGTTTACCCACATCCCCTCCAACATTCATCATTATCTTTTCCTGTCATCTTTGCCAAGATGAGAGGAGTGTAGCAAAACTTCAAAGCCGTCTTTATTTGCAGTTCTCTGATTAATAGTAATTTAGAGCATTTTTGTATCACTAGAAATGATTTTAATTTATTTATCTGAAAATTGTCTATTCTTATTCTTTGATAATTTATCAGTTGGAGAATGCTTTGTATTGTTATAAATTTGAGTAAATTCTCTATATATTTTTAAAATGAGACCTTTATCAGAACCCTTGGATATAAATTTCCCCCAGTTTTCTGATTCCCTTCTCATCTTGTTTGCATTGGTTTTGCTTGTACAAAAACTTTTTAACTTAATATAATTATCCATTTTGAATTTCATAATATACTCTAGTTCTTATTTGTCCACAAATTTCTTCCTTCTCCACAGATCTGAGAGGTAGGCTATCCTTTGCTCTTCTAATTTACTTCTAGTATCACTATTTGTGTCTAATGTGTCATGAACCCATTTCAACCTTATCTTGGTATAAGGCATTGGGTTTCATTCAATACCTAGTTCCAATTTTCCCAGAAATTTTTGTCAGATAGTGAGTTCTTATCTGAAAAGCTGCTGTCTTTGTATTTGTCAAACACTAGATTACTATAGTAATTGACTATTGTGTTTTGTGAACTTATTCCACTGATGGACTGCTCTATTTCTTAGGCAGTACCAAATGGTTTTGATGACTGTTGCTTCATAACATTGTTTTAGGTCTGGTACAACTACGCCTCCTTCATTTGCATTTTTTTCATTAATTCCCTTGAAATTCTTGGCTTTTTGTTCTTCCAGATAAAATATGTTATTATTTTTTCTAGCTGTGTAAAGTAATTTCTTGGGAGTCTGATTGGTCTGCCACTGAATACATGTTAATTTAGGTAGTGTTGTCATTCTTATTATGTTAGTTTTGCCTACCCATAAGCACTTGATATTTTTCCAATTATTTAGATCTGACTTATTTGTGTGGAAAGTGTTTTGTAATTGTATTCATATAGTTCCTGAATTTGCCTTGGCAGGAAGACTCCCAACTATTTTATGTTATCTAAAGTTATTTTAAATGGGATTTCTTTTTGTTTCTCTTGTTGTTGGACTTTGTTGGTAACACATAGAAATGCTGATAATTTTTTTTGGGGGGATTTATTTTGTATCCTGTAACTTTCCTAAAATTTTTAGTTGTTTCTAGTAATTTTTCAGTTGATTCTTTAGGATTCTCTAAAGACATCATCATATCATTTGAAAAGAAGGATAATTTGTTTTTCTCATTACTTACTCTAATTCCTTTAATTTCTTATTCTTCTCTTATTGATAAAGCTAATATTTCTAATACAATATTGAATAATTATTGTGACAGTGGGCAACCTTGTTTCAGCCCTGATCTTACTAGGAATAGTTCTAGTTTATTCTCATTACATATGGTGCTTGTTGATGGTTTTAAATAGATGCTACAGATCATTTTAAGAACTCCATTTATTTCTGTACTTTCTGGAAGAATGGGGTAGATTAGATCTTGTCAAATGCATTTTTTGCAGCTATTGAGATAATTATATAATTTCTGTTCGATTCATTGTTGATGTTGTCTACTATACTAATAGTTTTCCTAATATTAAACCAGCTCTGCATTCCTGATATAAATCCTACTTGGTCATGGGGTATTATTCTAGTGATAACTTGCTGTATCTCTTTACTAATATGTCACTTAAGATTTTTGCATTATAGAAGGTAACAACAAGATTATATGATGATCAATTCTGATGGACATGGCTCTTTTCAACAATGAGATGAATTCCAATGATTTTGTGATGAAGAGAACATTTTACATCTAGAGAGATTTCTGTGGGAACTAAGGGTAGACCACATCATATCATTTTCAATCTTTTTGTTGTTGTTTCCTTACATTTCATTTTCTTTCTCATTTTGTTTCCTTTTTGATCTGATTTTTCTTGTCCAGCAAGAAATTATATAAATATGTATATATTGGATTTAACATATATTTAACATGTTTAACATGTATTGGATTAATTGCCATCTAGGGGAGGGGATGGGGGAAAACAGGAAAAATCTGGAACACAACATTTTACAAGGGTCAATGTGGAAAAATTATTCATGTATATGTTTTGAAAATAAAAAAAGCTTTAATAAAAAAGTTTTTTGCATCAGTATTCATCAGGGAAATTGGTCTATAATTTTCTTTCTCTGTTTTGACCTTACCTGGTTTAGACATCAGCACTATATTCGTATTATGAGAGGAATTTGGTAGGACTCTTTCTTTCCCTATTTTTCCAAATAGTTTGCCTAGTATTGGAATTAATAATCCTGTAAACATTTGTTTGAATTCACTTGTAAATCCTTGTGGCCCTGGAGATTTTTTTCTTAGGGAGTTGATTAATAGTTTGTTCTATTTCTTTTCCTAAAATGGGACCATTTAAGTAATTTATTTCTTCCTCTGTTAATTTGGGCATTTTATAGTTTTTAATGTATTTCTAATTAAATTATTTAAAGGTTTATCTATTTTTTTAGTTTTTTTGTCATAAAACCAACTCTTAGTTTTGTTTATTAGTTCAATAGCTTTCTTGCTTTCAATTTTGTTAATCTCCCCTTTTATTTTCAGAATTTCAAATCTGCTATTTAATCAGGGGTTTTTAATTTGTTCTTTTTCTGGTTTTTTTAGTAGTATGCCCAATTCATGGATCTTCTTTCTATTTGTTTTATTCAAGTAAACATCTAGAGATATAAAATTTCCTGTGAGAACTGCTTTTACTGCATCCAATACATTTTGATATTTTCTCATTATTGTCTTTATCTTGGATTAAATTCTCGATTGATTCTATGATTTGTTGTTTCACTCACTCATTCTTTACAACTAGATTATATAGTTTCTGATTAATTTCGGTCTATTTTTTCCTGGTTCTTTTTTGCATGTAATTTTTATTGCATCATGATCTGAAAAGTAATGCATTTATTATTTCTGCCTTTCTGCATTTGATTTTTGAATTTCTTATGCCCTAAAGTATGGCCATTTTTTGTCTGTGCTCTATGTATTGCTGAGAAAAAAAAGTATATTTCTTTCTGTACTCATTTAGTTTTCTCTAAAGGTCTATCATACTAAACTTTTCTAAAATACCATGTATTTCCTTAACTTCTTCCTTTTATATTTTATGGTTCAATTTATCTAGTTCTGATAGAGCAGGGTTGAAATCCCCCACTGGTGTAGTTTTGCTGTCAATTTTTTCTTGCAGCTCTCTTAACTTCTTCTTTAGGAACTTGGATGCTATACCAATTTGTGCATATATTTTTAGTATTGATATTTCTTCATGATCTATGGTACCATTTAGCAAGAGAGTTTCCATTCTTATCTTTTTTAATTAGTTTATTTTTGCTTTTGCTTGTTCTCAGATTTAGGTTACTAGTTCTCTTTTTATTTATTTATTTATTTTTATTTCAGCTGAAGCATAAGATTCTGTTCCAGCCTTTAACTTTTACTCTGAATGTGTCACTCTACTTTAAAGGTGTTTCTTGTAAACAACAAATTGTAGAATTCTGGCTTTTAATCCAGTCTGCTAACTGCTTTTGTTTTATGGAAGAGTTTATACCATTCACATTTATAGATAAAATTATTAACTTTCTATTTCCCCCATCTTATTTCCCCAAGGTATACTTTTCTCTTTCCTTTCCCCTTTCACTCCTCACTAATATTTTGTTTTTGACCACTACCTCCCTCAATCTGCTCTCTCCTTTTATAGCCTCCCCCTTTCTTATCCCTTTCCCCTTCTACTTCTGTTTTTTTTCTTTTATTACCTCCCCCTCTCCTTTTCCCTTTCTTCTCATATTTCCCCACAGGATGAGACAAGTTTCTGTATTAAACTAAATATATCTTATAGTCTCTCTTTGAGCCAAGTCCTATGAGATTAAGATGCACACAGTGCTAATCCCCTTCCCTTCTTTCCTTCAACTGTAATAGGTCATTTTTGCATCTTCATGTGATGTAATTTACTCCATTTTGCTTCCCCTTTTCTCATCTTCCAGGACAATCTTCTAGTTTCTTTTTATATTGTCACAGTAAAGTCATATCATTCCTATACCCTCTAAGTATATCCCAAACAAAATTACAGTTTTCAAGACTTAAACATACCATCTTCTCATAGTGGAATGTAAACAGTTTAACCTTTAAAAATATAGGCTTTTCAAATTAGAAGAACATAGGATAGTTTACCTTTCAGATCTGTGGAGAAGGAAGCAATTTGTGACCAAAGAAAAACTAGAGATTATTATTGATCAAAAAATAGATAATTTTGATTATATTAAGTAAAAAAGGTTTTGCACAAACAAAAATAATGCAGACAAGATTAGAAGGGAAAGAACAAGCTGGGAAAAACATTTTTACATCAAAGATTCTGATAAAGACCTTATTTCAAAAATATATAGACAATTGACTCAAATTTATAAGAATTCAAGCCATTCTCCAATTGACAAATGGTCAAAGGATATGAACAGACAATTTTCAGATGAATAAATTGCAGCTATTTGTAGTCATATGAAAAGGTGCTCCAAATCACTATTGATTAGAGACCACTATACACCTCTCAGATTGGCTAAGATGACAGGAAAAGAAATAATGATGAATGTTGATGGGAATATGGGAAAACTGGAACACTAATACATTGTTGGTAGATCTGTGAACAGATCCAATCATTATGAAGAGCAATTAGGAACTATGCCCAAAGTGTTACCAAACTGTGCATACCCTTTGACCCAGCAGTGTTTCTACTGGGCCTATATCCCAAAGAGATCTTAAAGGAGGGAAAGGAACGCACATGTGCAAAAATGTTTGTGGCAGCCCTTTTTGAAGTGGCAAGAAACTGGAAACTGAGTGTATGCCCATAAGTTGGAGAATGGCAAAATCAGTTATGGTATATGAATGTTATGGAATATTATTGTTGCGTAAGAAATGATCAGCAGGGTGATTTCAGAGAGGCCTGGAGAGACTTACATGAACTGATGCTGAATGAAATAAAGAGAACCAGGACATCATTGTATATGGCAACAACAAGATTATATATAGGATTAATTTTGATAGATGAGGTTCTTTTCAATACTAAGATGATTGAGGTCACTGCCAATGATCTTATGAAGAGAGTCATCTACACCCAGAAAGAGTATTGTGGGAACTGTGTGTGGATTACAAGATAGAATTTCTACTCTTTTTGTTATTGTTTCTTTACATTTTATTTTTTTCTATTTTTCCTTTTTGATTTGATTTTTTTTGTGCAACATGATAATTGTAGAAATATATGTGCATATTTTTTGGTTAAATATATATTTTTCACATGTTTAACATATATTGGTTTACTTGCCATCTAGGGGAGGGAGTGGGAAGAAGGGGAGGAAATTGGAACAAGCATTTTTGCCAGGGTTAATGTTGAAAAATTATCCATATATATGTTTTGAATATTAAAAGCTTTAATACAAAAAAGAAATTTTTCTTAACATTGAGCCTACATTTTCAACCTTGCAACTTCTTTTTCTATATTTTCTATAGAATAACCTGCTGTAGAATCTTCCCATCAATCACTCAAGCTCAGTGGTTTACAGACTTGATTTTTCTTCCTTTTTTTGAAAAATTGGATGTTTTCCCTTTTTAAATTTCCAAAGCCATGGTCTAGTTAAATGTTTTGTCTCATAAAAACTTCATTATATTTTTAACATCTTATCTGTTTTTTTTTTTATTTTATTTTTTTGCTAGGAACTCTAGTTCCTCTTTTCTATTGACTAATTTGGGGCATTTTGATGTTCTTTAATTGTTTCTCAGACATGTCTCACTCTATGTGATCCCATATGGGATCATTTGGGGTTTTCTTGGCAGGGATGTGAATGATTTGCCTTTCCTTTTCTAGCTCATTTGACAGATAAGGAAATTGAGGTAAATAGAGTTAAATGACTTGCCCAGGGTCACACAATTTCTAAGAATCTGAGGTCAGATTTGACCTCAGGATAAAGAGAATTTTTGATTTCAAGTCCAACATTCCATCCATTACACCATTTAGAACATAAATATTTGAAACCATAGATTTTTACTACTGCTTCTCTTCTTGCACTTTGTTATGAATATAGTCTGTATTTCTTAGCTGTCTTTCCTCCTTTGCAGCTCTTCTCTTTAGCATTTATGATAGGGCTTGCATGCACACATTGACTTTGACACACACATATATTCATATATATACTCATTTGTATATTTAGGGATGTGTATAAACATGTATATGCATGTAAGTTTGTGTGCATGTATATATAATATTATATATGTATGTAAAGAATGAATGAGACACACATACATACAGTATGTGCGTTTGTGTGAGAATTTTCTCTTCTCTATCCCTTTTAGTTTACAAAGAAAATTTGATTATATGCACAAACTCCTTGGCAAATACATTCTCCCCAGTCTTTTTTGGGTGTACCCTGTCTCTGGTCATGAATATATCTTATGTTGTAAGTCTTTCTAAAATTTTTTAAAATTATTTTTTATTAAAGCTTTTTATTTGCAAAACATATGCATGGGTATTTTTCAACATTGATCCTTGCAAAGCTTTCTGTTACAAATTTTTTCCTCCTTCCCTCTATCCCCCCCCAGATGGCAGGAAGTATAATACATGTTAATTATGCTAAAATACATGACAAATCAAATATGTGTATTCATATTTATACAATTATCTTGCTGTATAAGAAAAATAGGATCTACGAGGAAAAAAAAAAACTTGAGAAGGAAAACAAAATGTAAGCAAACTTCAATAGAGAGCGTGAAAATGCTATGTTGTGCTCCACACTCAGATCCCACAGGCCTCTTCCTGGGTGTAGATGAATTTCTTTATCACTGAACAACTGGAACTGGTTGGAAACATCTCATTGTTGAAGAGAGCCATGCCCATCAGAATTGATCATCATATAATGTGTTTTGCCATATAAAAAGATCTCCTGGTTCTGCTCATCTCATTTAGCATCAGTTCATGCAAGTCTCTCCAGGCCTCTCTGAAATCATCCTGCTGGCCATTTCTTATAGAACAGTAATATTCCATGACACTCATATACCATAATTTATTAAACCATTCTCCAATTGCTGGGCATCCACTCAGTTTCCATTTTCTAGCCACTAAAAAAAGGGCTGCTACAAACATTCTTGCACATGTGGGTCCTCTTCCTTCCTTTAAGATCTCTTTGGACTTGGAGAGGGGCAGAGCTAAGATGGCGGAGTGAAAACATGACTCTCTGTGTCTCCTCCAATCTTCTCTCAAATCAACAAAAAAATAAGCCTCTGAATTGATCTTCAAGTCAACGAATTCAGAAATACTTGGAAATTGCTTGCTGATATCTCTGAAGCACTTCATATCAGGTTTGTCTAACTCGGACAGAGGGATAAAGAGTGGTGTAGGCCGGAAGTGAGGGTGGGACTCAGCTCACTGTGGCAAAAACTGCAAACTCCAAACTCCAAACACCTGGAGCTTATCTGAGGCACTCGGGACACTCTGCCCTGATTGGGGGCAGGTGTTCTGGCAGACTTGCCTTGTTTAAGGAGTAATTCGGACTTAGTCCTAGCCCCCACCAGTATAGCACCTTAAATTAATTTGCCAAATTGCCCCAGGGCAAAGAGCTTTAGCCCACGTTTTTCCAAACCTTAAAGAGATATACACGCTGTCTAAAAAGAAAAATGAAGAAGCAAAAGAGAGCTCTCACCATAGACAGCTTTTATTGAAACAGAGAAGGGCTGACCCCAGATCCTGAGGTTCCTTTAGACAAAACTTCAGAGGATGTTATTAAGGACCATCACTGGTCCCCTTTTCAAAAGGCCTTTCTGGAAGATTGCATACAGAATCTCAAAAGAGAGCTGGAGGATAAATGGGAAAATAAACTGAAGTCAGTGCAAGAAGCCCTCCAAAAGAGATATGATAAAGACACCAATTTATTGAAAAATAAAATTAGTGAAGGTGGAAAAAGAGTGCAATGAACAAATTGGCCAGTTAAAAAAGGAGCTTAAAAAGGTAACTGAAGAAAACAACACTTTAAAAATAAGAATTGAACAAATGCAAGTGAATGACTCAATAAGACTTCAAGAATCAGTCAAACAAAAACAAAAAAATGAAAAATTAGAAGAAAATATGAAATATCTCCTAGGAAAAACAACTGACTTGGAAAATAGATCTAGGAGAGACAATCTAAGGATGATTGGACTTCCTGAAACTCATGATGAAAAAAAGAATCTAAACACTATCTTCCAGGAAATCCTGAAAGAAAACTGCCCTGAGACTGTAGAATCAGAAGGCAAAATAACCATTGAAAGAATTCACGGATCACCTCCTGAAAGAGATCCCAAAATTAAAACCAAAAGGAATATCTTGGCTAAATTTCAGGACTATAGCCCCAAGGAAAAGATTCTGCTAGCAGCCAGAAAGAAACATTTCAAATACTGAGGATCAATAATTAGAATCACACAGGATCTGTCAGCCTCCACATTGAAGGATCGAAGGGCCTGGAACCAGATATTCCGAAGGGCAAAGGAACTTGGATTACAGCCAAGAATAACCTATCCAGCTAGATTGAGCATTATCCTCCAGGGAAGAAGATGGTCATTCAATGATATAGGTGAATTTCACCTATTTCTAATGAAAAGACCAGATCTGAACAAAACATTTGACATCCAAACACAGAACTCAAGAGATGCATAAAAAGGTAAAAAAGAAAGGACTCTTGAGAACTTTATTTTTACTAAGGGGATACTTAAAGTTTGGGGGTATAATTAACTAGATATTACTTTGATAATATGAAAAAGAGAACTAGAGGGGGAAAGGTTGTCATACTGGGGAAAAGAGGGAATAAGTGGTAAAATAAGATCTAAAAAAAAGAGGTAAAAACAAGGTAAAATCTCTTGAAGAGGCAAAGAAAAACTAATATAATTGAGAGAAAGAGGGTAGGGAAAGCCATTCTCCAATCAATAAATGGTCAAAGGATATGAACAGACAATTTTCAGAGGATGAAATTAAAACTATTTATAGTCATATGAAAAGGTGCTCCAAATCACTATTGATCAGAGAAATGCAAATCAAGACAACCCTGAGATACCACTTCACACCTGTCAGATTGGCTAAAATGACAGGAAAAGTTAATGATGAATGTTGGAGGGGTTGTGGGAGGGCTGGGACACTGATGCATTGTTGGTGGAGCTGTGAACGGATACAGCCATTCTGGAGAACAATTTGGAGCTATGCTCAAAAAGTTATCAAA
>JAJPUD010006181.1:38722-134099 GCA_023553655.1 Myrmecobius fasciatus
GGGTCATCAAAAGCAAAGTACTGAGGAGGGGGGAAGGGAGAAAGGGGAAAGGAAAGGGGAAAACATAACTTGGGTAAATAAAATGGCAGGAAATAAAGAATTAGTTATTCTAACTGTGAATGTGAATGGGATGAACTCTCCCATAAAGCAGAAGCGGATATCAGACTGGATTAAAAACCAGAATCCCACAATATGTTGTCTACAAGAAACACATGTAAAACATAGTGACACATATAGGATGAAGGTAAAAGGCTGGAGCAGAAAATATTATGCTTCAGGTGAACAAAAAAAAAGCAGGGGTAGCAATCCTTATCTCAGATCAAGTAAAAGCCAAGATAGATCTAATCAAAAGAGATAAGGAAGGAAACTATATTTTATTAAAGGGTACCATAGATAATGTAGCAATATCTATACTAAATATATATGCACCAAGTACAATAGCATCCAAATTCCTAGGGGAGAAATTAAGAGAGATGCAAGAAGAAATAGACAGCCAAACTATACTCGTGGGGGATCTCAACCTTGCTCTCTCAGAATTAGATAAATCAAACCACAAAATAAACAAGAAAGAAACTAGGGAGATAAACCAATTGTTAGAAAAGTTAGGTATGATAGATTTATGGAGAAAGTTGAATGGAGACAGTAGGGAGTTTACTTTTTTCTCAGCAGTCCATGGAACCTATACAAAAATTGACCATGTGTTAGGGCATAAAAACCTCAAAATCAAATGCAGAAAGGCAGAAATAGTAAATGCATCTTTTTGAGATCATGATACAATAAAAATCACATACAATATAAGGCCAGGAGAAAATAAACCAAAAGTTAATTGGAAATTAAATAATCTAATCCTGAAGAATGAATGGGTGAAAGAGCAAATCATAGACACAATCAATAATTTCATCCAGGAGAATGACAATAAGGAGACAACATACCAAAATTTGTGGGATACGGCCAAAATGGTTATAAGGGGCAATTTTATATCTCTAGATGCTTACTTGCATAAAATAGAGAAAGAAAACATCAGCAAATTAGGCTTATTATTAAAAAAAACTAGTAAAAGAACAAATTAAAAACCCTCAATTAAATACCAAATTGAAAATTCTAAAAATAAAAGGAGAAATTAATAAAATTGAAAATAAGAAAACTATTGAATTAATAAATAAAAATAAGAGTTGGTTCTATGAAAAAACCAACAAAATAGATAAGCCTTTAGTTAATTAGATAAGAAAAAGGAAAGAGGAAAATCAAATTCTTAGTCTCAAGAATGATAAGGGAGAACTTTCCTCCAATGAAGAGGAAATTAGAGCAATAATTAGCAGTTACTTTGCCCAACTTTATGCCAGTAAGTTTGATAATCTAAATGAAATGGAGGAATATGTACAAAAAATATAGATTGCCCAGGTTAACAGAAGAGGATATAAATTATTTAAATAGCCCCATGTTAGAAAAAGAAATAGAACAAGCTATTAACCAACTCCCTAAGAAAAAATCTCCAGGGCCAGATGGATTTACATGTGAATTCTACCAAACATTCAAAGAACAATTAATTCCAATACTATACAAACTATTTGAGAAAATAGGGGCAGAAGGTATACTGCCAAATTCCTTCTATGAGACCTATATGGTGCTGATAGCTAAACCAGGTAGGGTGAAAACAGAGAAAGAAAACTATAGACCAATTTCCCTAATGAATATTGATGCAAAAATTTTAAGTAAGATATTAGCAATGAGATTACAGAAAGTCATCCCCAGGATAGTACACTATGACCAAGTAGGATTTATACCAGGGATGCAGGGCTGGTTCAATATTAGGAAAACTATCAGCATAATTAATTCTAATAATAACCAAACTAACAAAAATCATATGATTATCTCCATAGGTGCAGAAAAAGCATTTGATAAAATCCAACATCCTTTCCTATTAAAAACACTAGAGAGTATAGGAATAAATGGGCTTTTCCTTAAAATGATCAGTAGCATCTATTTAAAACCATCAGCAAGCATCATATGTAATGGAGACAAACTAAAACCATTCCCAATAAGATCAGGAGTGAAACAAGGCTGCCCACTGTCACCATTACCATTTAATATTGTATTAGAAATGTTAGCTTTGGCAATAAGAAGAAAAAGAGATAAAAGGAATCAGAGTAGGTAATGAAGAAACCAAATTATCACTCTTTGCAGATGACATGATGGTATATTTAGAGAACCCTAGAGACTCAACCAAAAAACTACTAGAAACAATTCACAACTTTAGCAAAGTTGCAGGATGCAAAATTAATCCACATGAATCATCAGCATTTTTATATACTACCAACAAAGTTCAGCAGCAAGAGATACAAAAAGAAATTCCTTTCCTAATAACAGATGATAGGATACAATATTTGGGAATCTATCTGCCAAGGAACAGTCAGAAACTATATCAACTAAACTACAAAACATTTTCCACACAAATAAAATCAGACCTAATCAATTGGAACAACAGTAAGTGCTCATGGGTAGGCAGAGTGAACATAATAAAAATGACAATACTACCCAAACTAATCTACTTATTTAGTGCCTTACCAATCAAACTCCCAAGAAATTATTTTACAGATCTAGAAAAAATAGTTTCAAAGTTCATTTGGAAGAACAAAAGGTCAAGGATTTCAAGGGGATTAATGAAAAAAAAAGGCAGATGAAGGTGGCCTTGCTCTACCAGATATAAAACTATATTATAAGGCAGCAGTTATCAAAACCGTTTCGTACTGGCTACAGAATAGAGCAGTCGATCAGTGGCACAGGATACGTTATCAGGACAATCTAGGCAATAACCTTAACAATTTAGTGTTTGATAAACCCAAAGACCTCAGCTTTTGGGATAACTACTCACTATTCGGCAAAAATTGCTGGGAAAATTGGAAACTAGTGTGGAAGAAATTAGGGCTTGACCCATACCTAACACCACATACGAAGATAAGATCTAAATGGGTTCATGATCTAGACATAAAGAGTGATATTGTAAGCAAATTGGAGGAACGTAATATAGTTTACCTCTCAGATTTGTAGAGAAGGAAGTAATTTGTGTCCAAAGAATAATTGGAACTCTTAATTGAACACCAGATGGATAATTTTGATTATGTTAAGTTAAAAAGTTTCTGTACAAATAAAACTAATGCAGACAAGATTAGGAGGGAGGCATCAAATTGGGAAATCATCTTTACATTTAAGGGTTCTGATAAAGGCCTCATTTCTAAAATATATAGAGAATTGTCTCATATATATAAGAATTCAAGCCACTCTTCATTAGATAAGTGGTCAAGGGATATGAACAGACAATTTTCAGATGATGAAATTAAAACCATCTCTAGTCATATGAAAAGTTGCTCCAAATCACTATTGATCAGAGAAATGCAAATTAAGACAACTCTGAGGTACCACTACACACCTGTCAGATTGGCTAAAATGACAGGAAAAGATAATGATGAATGTTGTAGGGGATGTGGGAAAACTGGGACACTAATACATTGTTAGTGGAACTGTGAACGGATCCAACCATTCTGGAGAGCAATTTGGAGCTATGCTCAAAAAGCTATCAAACTGTGCATACCCTTTGACCCAGCAGTGTTTCTACTGGGCCTGTATCCCAAAGAGATCTTAGAAGAGGGAAAGGGACCCACATGTGCAAGAATGTTTGTGGCAGCTCTTTTTGTAGTGGCTAGAAACTGGAAACTGAAAGGATGCCCATCAATTGGAGAGTGGCTGAATAAATTATGGTATATGAATGTTATGGAATATTATTGCTCTGTAAGAAACGACCAGCAGGATGATTTCAGAGAGGCCTGGAGAGGCTTGCATGAACTGATGCTCAGTGAAACGAGCAGAACCAGTAGATCATCATACACAGCAACAACAATATTACATGATGATCAATTCTGATGGACATGGCTCTCTGCAACAAAGAATTGTCTCAAGCCAGTTCCAATTTTTCACTGAAGAAAACCATATACACCCAGAGAGAGGGATATGAAATATGGACCACAACATAACATTTTCATGATCTCTATTGATGTTTGCTTGCATTGTGTTGCCTTGATCTGATTTTCTTTTTTTTCATGTAGATAGGATTTTTCTTGCATAACTTCTCAAGCATTTCAACATTATTAACATGTAGTGGACTTCCTGCCATCTAGGGGAGGGGAGGGGACTGGGGGTAAAATTTGTAATGGAAAGCTTTGTAAAGATCAATGCTGAGGAACTACCCATACATATGTTATACAAATAAAAAGCTTTAATTAAAAAAAAAGATCTCTTTGGGATATGGTCCCAGTAGAAACAGTGCTGGGTTAAAGGGTATGCTGAGTTTTATAACTTTTTGAGCATAGTTCCAAATTGCTTTCCAGAATGGTTGGATCCATTCACAATTCCACCAACAATGTATCAGTGTCCCAGTTTTCCCACATCCCCTCCAACATTGGTCATTATCTTTTCCTGTCATCTTAGCCAATCTGACAGGTGTGTAGTGATATCCCAGAGTTGTCTTAATTCTCATTTCTCTAATCAATAGTAATTTGGAGCAGTTTTTCATATGAGTGGAAATAATTTATTTTCATCATCTGAAAATTGTCTGTTCATATCTTTTGACCATTTATCTATTGGAGAGTGGCTTGAATTCTTATATATATGAGTCAATTCTCTATATATTTTAGAAATGAGGTCTTTGTCAGAACCCTTAAATGTAAAGATTATTTCCCAATTTATTGCTTCCCTCCTAATTTTGTCTGCATTGATTTTGTTTGTACAAAAACTTTTTAACTTAATATAATCAAAATAATCTATCTGATGTTCAATTAAGAGTTCCAGTTCTTCTTTGGACAAAAATTCCTTCCTTCTTCAGAGGTCTGAGCGGTAAACTATTTTATGTTCCTCTAATTTGCTTATAATATCACTCTTTATGTCTAAATCATGAACCTATTTAAATTTTATCTTAGTATGTGGTGTTAGGTGTGGGTCAAGTCCTAATTTCTTCTATACTAGTTTCCAATTTTCCCAGCATTTTTTGTCAAATAGTGAATTCTTATCCCAAAAGCTGGGGTCTTTGGGTTTATCAAACACTAGATTACTATAGTTATTGCCTAGTTTGTTTTGTGATCCTATCCTATTCCACTGATCGAGTACTCTATTTCTTAGCCAGTATAAAATGGCTTTGATGACTTCTGCTTTATAATGTAGTTTTCCATCTGGTACAGCTAGGCCACCTTCATCAGCATTTTTTTTTCATTAATTCCCTTGAAATTCTTGACCTTTTGTTCTTGCAGATGAACTTTGCTACTATTTTTTCTAGACCTGTAAAATAATTTCTTGGGAGTTTGATTGATACGGCACTAAATAAGCAAATTAATTTGGGTAGTAATGTCATTTTTAATATATTGTTCGGCCTACTCATGAGCACTTGATATTCTTCCAACTGATTAGGTCTGACTTTATTTGTGTGGAAAGTATTTTGTAGTTTAGTTTGTATATTTCCTGACTTTTCCTTGGCAGTTAGATTCCTAAATATTTTATACTATTGACAATTATTTTGAATGGAATTTCCTTTTGTATCTCTTGCTGCTGAACTTTGTTGGTAATACATAACAAAGCTGATGATTTATATGGATTTATTTTGTATCCTGCAACTTTGCTAAAGTTGTGAATTATTTCTAGTTATTTTTTAGTTGAATCTCTAGGGTTCTCTACGTATATGATCATATCATCTGCAAAGAGTGATAATTTGGTTTCCTCATTACCTACTCTAAATCCTTTAATGTTTTTTTCTTGTCTTACTGTCAAAGCTAACATTTCTAATACAATATTGAATAGTAATGGTGACAGCGGGCAGCCTTGTTTTTCTCCTGATCTTATTGGGAATGAGTTTAGTTTGTCCCCATTACATATGATGCTTGCTGATGGTTTTAAATAGATGCTACTGATCATTTTAAGGAAAAGACCATTTATTCCTATACTCTCTAGTGTTTTTAATAGGCAAGGGTGTTGGATTTTATCAGATGCTTTTTCTGCATCTATGGAGATAATCATATGATTTTTGTTAGTTTGGTTATTAATATAATTAATTATGCTGATAGTTTTCCTAATATTGAACCAACCCTGCATTCCTGGTATAAATCCTACTTGGTCATAGTGGATTATCCCGGGGATGATTTTCTGTAATCTCATTGCTAATATCTCATTTAAGATTTTTGCATCAATATTCATTAAGGAATTTGGCCTATTGTTTTCTTTCTCTGTTTTCACCCTACCTGGTTTAGCTATCAGCATCATATCTGTATAATAAAAGGAATTTTGTAGAACACCTTCCTTCCCTATTTTTTCAAATAGTTTATGTAGTATAGGATTTAATTGTTCCTTGAATGTTTGGTAGAATTCACATGTAAATCGATCTGGCCCTGGAGATTTTTTCCTAGGGAGTTGATTAATAGATTGCTCTATTTCTTTTTCTAAAATGGGGCTATTTAAATGATTTTATTTCCTTTGCTGTTAACCTGGACAATCTATATTTTTTGTGGATATTCCTCCATTTCATTTAGATTATCAAATTTATTGGCGTAAAGTTGAGCAAACTAACTTCTAATTATTGCTCTAATTTCCTATTCATTTGTGGAAAGTTCTCCCTTTTCATTTCTGAGATTAACAATTTGATTTTTCTCTTTCTTTTTTCTAATTAAATTAGCTAAACACATCTATTTTGTTGTTTTTTCATAAAACCAACTCTTAGTTTTATTTATTAATTCAATAGTTTTATTATTTTCAATTTTATTAATCTTATCTTTTACTTTCAGAATTTCCAATTTTGTATTCAATTGAGGATTTTTAATTTGTTCTTTTTCTAGCCTTTTAAATTGTAAGCTCAATTCATTGATCTTCTCTTTCTATATTTTATGCAAGTAAGCATGTATGGATATAAAATTACCCCTTATAACTGCTTTGGCTGTATCCCACAAATTTTGGTATGTTGTCTCATTTATGTCATTCTTCTGGATGAAATTATTGATTGTATTTATGATTTGCTCTTTCACCCATTCATTCTTTAGGATTAGATTATTTAATTTCCAATTAACTTTTGGTCTATTTTCTCCTGGCATTATATTGCATTTGATTTTTATTGCATCATGATCTGAAAAAAGATGCATTTACTATTTCTGCCTTTCTGCATTTGATTTTGAGGTTTTTATGCCCTAACACATGGTCAATTTTTTGTATAAGTTCCATGAACCACTGAGAAAAATGTAAACTCCTTTCTGTCTCCATTCAATTTTCTCCAAAGATCTATCATACCTAACTTTTCCACCATTTTGTTTACCTCCTTAAGTTCTTTCTTATTTATTTTGTGGTTCAATTTATCTAATTCAGAGAGATCAAGGTTGAGATCTCCCACTAGTAAAGTATTGCTGTCTATTTCTTCTTGCATCTCTCTTAACTTCTCCTCTAGAAATTTGGATGCTATACCACTTGGTGCATAAATGTTTAGTATTGATATTGCTTCATTATCTATGGTACCCTTTAGTAAAATATAGTTTCCTTCCTTATCTCTTTAAAGAGATCTAAATTTCTATTTACTTGATCTGAGATCAGGATTGCTACCCCTGCTTTTTTTTTGTTCACCTGAAGCATAATATTTTCTGCTCCAGCCCTTTACCTTCAGTCTGTATGTCATAATCTCTATGTTTTAGATGTGTTTCTTGTAAACAGTATATTGTTGAATTCTGGATTTTAATCCATTCTGCTACCTGCTTCTGTTTTATGGGAGAGTTCATCCCATTCACATTCACAGTTAAAATAACTACTTCTGTATTTCTGCCATCTTATTTACCCAAAGTTATGCTTCTTCTCTTTCCTTTTCTCTTTCTCCCTTCTCCCTTCCCCCATATTTTGCTTTTGATGACCACCTCCCTCAAACAGTCCTCACTCCTTTAAAGCCCCTCCCCCTTTTTATACCTTTCCCCTAATTCTTCTATTTTCCCTTCTAATAGTCTTTCCCTTTCTTTTCCTGCTTTCCCTCCCACTTCCCTATAAGGAGGGATAAGTTTCTCTGTGAAACCGAATGTGTCTGATACTCTTTTAGAGCCCAATCTGATTAGAGTAAGATTTACACAATGCTCATCTCCCTCCCTTCTTTCCCTCAATTATATTAGGTTTTCTTTGCCTCTTCATGATATTGTACCTTATTTTTACCTCCTTATTTTACTTCTCTTTTCCTCTTTTTCCAGTATGATACCCTTTCCACGTCTAGTTTCTTTTTCATATTATCAAAGTAAAATCAAATTATACCCCCATTCTTTAACTATACCCATAATAGAAATATAGTTCTCAAGAGTTCTCTCCTTTTTACCTTTTTATGCTTCTCTTGAGTTCTATGTTTGGAGGTCAAATTTTTTGTTCAGATTTGGTCTTTTCATTAGAAATAGGTGAAATTCACCTATATCATTAAATTTCCATCTATTTAACAGGAAGATAATGCTCATTCTAGTTGGATAGCTTATTCTTGTCTGTAATCCAACTTCCTTTGCCTTTTGGAATATCTGATTCCAGGCCCTTTGATACTTTACGTTGGAAGCTGACAGATCCTGGGTGATTCTAATTATACTTCCTTGGTATTTGAATTGTTTCTTTCTAGCTGCTTGCAATATCTTTTCCTTGGTCCAATAGTCCTGAAATTTAGCCATGATATTCCTTAGGGGATTTAATTTTGGAGTCTCCTTCAGGAGGAGTTTGGTGAATTCTTTCGATGACTATTTTATCCTCTGATTCTAAAACATCAGGGCAGTTTTCTTTCATGATTTCCTGTAAGATAGTGTTTATGTTCTTTTTTTCATAATGGCTTTCAGGAAGTCCAGTAATCTTTAAATTGTCTCTCCTAGATCTATTTTCTATGTCAGTTGTTTTTCCTAGGATATATTTCATATTTTCTTCTATTTTTTTCATTTTTTTTAATTTGACTGATTCTTGAAGTCTTATCGATTCTTTCACTTCCAATTTTTAGTGCATTCTTTTCTTCAGTTACCTTTTTAGCTCCTTTTGTTACTGGCCAGTTGAATTTTTTTGTTCATTCCACTCTTTTTCCATTTCCCTAATTTTGTTTTTCAGTGAAGTGGTGTCTTTTTCATATCTCTTTTGTAGGGCATTATATCCTTTTTGCAATGATCTCATTTCATTTCCCCATTTTTCTTCTAACTCTCTTTTGAGATTCTTTATGCAATCTTCCAGGAAAGCCTTGTGAAATGGGAAACAGCTCATGTCAACTTTTGTGGCTTCCTCTCGAGTTGCTTACCTTTTTGGACCTTAGGATCTGAGGTCTGTTCTTCTCTCTCTGCACAAAAGGTGTCTATGGTGAGAATTCTTTTTTGTTTTTATTCCTTTTTTAAAGCTTGAGATCTGTTTAAAGCAGAGAAGCAACAGCTGCTTTAATTTGCCCTGGGGCAGTTCTGGTGATTGACTTCCTGTGCTGGGCAATCAGGGCCAGGGCCCAGGTTCTCAGTGGTTTACAATCTACCTTTTATAAAAGGCAGATCTGCCAAAGCACTAGCCTGCAACCAGGACAGAGTGGTCCAAGAGGGTCACAGAAACTTCACAGGTGCTTAGAAAGTGCCTCACTCTGACTCTCGGCACAGCTTCCTGCCATGTCTTACTGGGCTGCTGTTTGGGCTTTGCAGACTGTTCCCCTACCTAACTGAAACAGAACTGTTCTGAAGCTCCTCCTTCTTCTGGGAACGTGTTGTACTCCAAATATTTGGGGGTGCTTTGACTCCCAAGCCAGTTTAGAGGCTTAATCAGCTGTTGGTTTGTGAGGACAGAGGAGGTCACAGAGAGTCGTGTCTGCACTCTGCCATCTTGGCTTCACCCCTCCCCCCCCATGTTGTAAGTCTTCAGAAATCAAAATCACAATCTTTAATATCACCTTCTGAATTAGCTGTTCACTTCCTAAACTAATTTTTCTCTTCTATATCCTTTTCTTTCAATGGCAATAGTGAGGAAAACACAATCCGGGCCTTTAGAGTCTTCTTTCTTACAGAAGTGCATTTGAAATATTTTTTTAAAAGTTCATTTTGGAAATTTCATTTGAAATGGGGAGTTGCCATTCATTCCAATAAGTCCAAAGTGTTCATTTATATCTTACTAATATGTCCTGAAAGACTCAAATCTCTCTATTGTTGTTACTTGGGATATCAACAAGGGAAGGAGTAAGAAAACAATCATTCTGGTTTTCAAATATGAAACTCTCTGTCACAGTGTCATTGAAGAGACAACTCTACTGCAGAAAATGCACATGGAGATGCAGGCCTCCAATGTATCTGTAACAGTCCATTGATCATAAGCATTGAATTGTACAGGTCCTGGTCTCTACTAAAGTGTAGACTGCTTATATTTCACTTTTAAATATGAAATATTTACTTAACAAAAAGTCATGGTTATTTAATTAGAAAGAAAAAAAGCAGGCTATCATAATATTTACTTCACAGAACACAAAGTATGATAGTGGACCCATAAACTCAAGTCTTACTATTTCATCAATGCATCCAATATCTGTGAGAGAAAGTGTGTCCATATTTAGTGAGGAAGCACATGAGTTTGAAAACTCATGTCCAGGCAACTTACAATTTTGAACATCAAATCTTGATGTCTTTGGTTAGAGTATGAGTTGTTTCATGTATTTGTAGCTTTAGTTACAATATTTTGCACAGTGCTTAGCACTAATAATTGCTTAATAGAGGTACACTTTGCTTTGAAACTTGGTATATATATATATATATATATATATATATATATATATATATACATACACACTTAATTACTGAATTCTTAATTAGATGCCCTGGGTTAGAAGCTTTGCTTTGTCACTATTTGTGTGACTTTAGGCAAGGCTCGTAAACTCATCGGCTTCTAGCTTCCTCATCTATAGATTAAAGATTTGACTAGGTGACCTCTTTGAGGTCCTTTTCATTTCCACAAGTTCACATGCTCTTTATTTGATTTTGTTTTTCTGCCTCAGACTCTCTCTTTCCATTTCAGAAGATTCATTTGAGAAAAAGCCAAGGATTACTAGGCTCTTAAAAATCTCATTTGGCCCCAGAATATTCAGATAAACTCACAGGAAAGGCAGCTCAGGGGAAAGCAAATATTTTGACCATTAAAATAACCTGTAAATAACACAAACATAGGATGGACACAGCGTTTTGCTTTCATAACTTCACTTATCACATTCTGTTTTCCTTCAACTGCTGTTACCTCACAAATGCCTGCCTCGTGCAAATATTTGATATGACAAATCACCTCAAAAGTGGGCAAAAATCAGTGGAATAGATAAAGATTATCCTGAATATAAATTTGTCATTGTTTTGACTTGCATCCCTACTTATTGCTGGCCTGCTCATTCATAGTGAAATCAAAGATATTTCATGTTTGGATGTTGTGGCTTGGAGGTAGTTTCATAAATGAAAAGATGTGATTTTTGGAAGGGTATGTGGAAGCTAATTAATTTTTAAGATTGAGACCTGTGATTTCCCCCCTTATTTACAGAGCTAATTATATTTAGAAGAATTTAACTGATTAATTTCATGGTCAAAATGGGTTACTGTTGTGAAAATATGCATTTTAATACATATACTCCATGTCTGAGGGACTTTTGATAAAGAAGATAACTATGACACAGAGGGTGTGACTAGGAGGACCGTGGCCAAGACTGATGAAGTTCAATGATGATGATGTCTTCTGAATTACAAAATATCTCCCTATAAAAAAGTGTGGGCAACTCCATCCAGGAATTATTCTGTCATCTCAAGGGAAACATTAACATCTATGTAAAATTATGGAAATGACTTTTGAAAATACCTTTAGGATTTAATTCTATAATTCTAAGAAAATAAAAAAATCCAGACTAAATATTTGATATCATTATTCTGTTGTGCCAATTCTGAGAACATCTAATGGGAAGATGTTGATATGAACTGTCTTTGGAAATTAGGTAAATAAAATAATAACAAAGATTTTTTTTAAAAAGTTTCTTACAATTGAGAGAATTTTTAAAATAAATCAGCTATTACTATTTTATGTGCTCTTTTAAATAAAAAGGTTAGGTAAAGGATGATGTCTAAAAATTATGTTGTTCTCAAGAAAGTTCTGTTATTTCAATTTAGAAACTTATAGGCTATTTGTAACCTCTGGTAAATAATAAAGTTTAAGTATAAGAATTTCAATACTAATTTACACAAATGTAGCACTATAAGATTTTTGAAATGTTATATAGATTACTTCATTTGATCTTTTTTTGACCTTTTGAAAGTGAAGATCATATCATTGTTTTACAGAATAAGAACTAGATTCTGACGTTAAGTTATTTAATTCATGTAGCTTGCAGGAGTCAGACATAACTGGAAACTGCCTCTCCCATGTGCTGTGTACTATGTACTATACTCCAGTATCTCTTATGAAGTCATAGAAATTATGTTTGGTAACTATAAAATGCTATAGAAATATGAACTACTATCATTTTTCAGCAGTTCTTAGGAGTCAGAGTGCTGTCTCTCATTGAAAGAAAAAAATCTATTTGCATCCTTAATTTTTAAGGCTTAGTGATCATTAGCTTTCCAGTTTAGATTACTTGACAGGCAACATTAAGATGAATAGAATGTTCATACTATAGTCATGAAAAAGAACATTCTTCAACACTTCTCTATGTCACATTTTGTTGTCAATATAAGGGGTTGAAGGAAAATTAGCTTAAGCCATGTAAGACTATCTTTCAGGGAATTAAAAAAAGGATGTTTTAAAAAATCTGAGGTTTTTTTGGGGGGGGTTTGTGTGTGTGTGTGTATTCTCCTTACCAAGTTTAAGAGACATCACAACTATAGAGAGCAGAAGATTCACAAAATTAACTTTCCATAGAAAGGATTTTTTTAATTAAAGCTTTTTATTTGCAAAACATATGTATGGGTATGACCCTTGTAAAGTAGAAGGATTTGTTTTTGAAAGCAAAGGATTAGATGGCTTATTCTGAAATTCAAATAAATGTAAATAAACATTGAAAATGATTCATGTTTTCTTATTATAAGCTGGCTTCCATAGGATGGTTCCAGCAATTGAAAAGCAAACTGATCCCAAATGAATTACTATCCCTTCTATTGACTTAAAGAAAAAGAAGATGATGAAGGAAATATGCTTGTAATTCTAATATGGAAAAATGCAAATCTTAAGTTATAAGATCGTCAACCTAGAGTGGGAAGGTATGGAAGAGACAATCTCATCTATTTTTCAGATCAAGAAACAGGTCCAGAGAGTCTGAGTGATTAGAACAAAATAAGTAAGTCACAATGAGTCAGACATAACTGAAAACAATTCAACATAAGCAGTAGGTGGCAGAGGTAGCTTTAAACTTAAATCCATCAATTTTTAATTCAATACTCTTTTCATTAAACAATATAAAAAGAAAAAAATCTCTGAGAGAAGTCAGCATGGTAACTGAACAAGCTATTACTTAAAAAGAAAAAAAATAAAGAGGAAGGAGAGAAAGAAGAGATAAGGGAGGAGTGAGGAAGAGAAAGAAGAGGGAAGGAGAGAAAGGAAGGAAAGAAAGAAGAAAGGAGAAAGGCAAAACATAAAGGAAGGAGGGGACAGAAAAAGTAAGGAAGGGAAGGTGGGGGGAGCTATGTATTTCAGTGATTCAGATAATGGGAGTTTAAGCATCTTGTCCAAAGTCATAGGAAATATAGTCAAGTAGAAAGAGTGCTGATGCCTGTGGAATAAGAGGACTCCAGTTCAAATCCTGTATCTCGTAATCCTTTTATGACTTGGGCCAAGTACCAATCTTGTTGGGGTTCAGTTTCTATGTAAGTAAAATGGAGATTAAGTGATGCCTCGTATTTTTAGATCCATGATTGAAAAATGACAGAATTAGAACTGGAGCCCATGTCTCCTAACTATTAGTGTTCTTTCCATTATCCTAGAATAACTTCATGTTTTGTAACTGAAAATGATCATATAGTCATCAGAGCAGTTTATTTCAAGGTTATCGTCTCTTCCAGCAGAAGATGGGAAACAGGGTATTTGCCCCCTTTTTTAGAGAAGGCAAATAAATGTGAGTGGGGAAATGTACACTTGTTTGTATTTATTTTTCCTTTTAAGAGATTTATAATTCCAAGTATAGCATTCCTTGCAGGAACATTTTTCCTAGTTTTTCCTCTTCAATTAATTACTAAATTCTTTGAGGTTTAATTCTCCCAAAAGTTGCTAGAAGGGAAGGCTTTTAAAATTTTGTTTGTGACAGCCACTGGCAAAGAGATAAATATAAAATGGGATAAACTTGAGAACAGAGAGAGCAATTAAAGGGAAGAAAAGACTTAGGACAGGTCAACATGTAAGAGGACTGCTCCCCCAACTTAGTTTTTTGAATGAAGGAGTGTGATAGGACTGATTCCCCTCTTGCAGGCAAATACCCCAAGGCAGGGCTTTTGGAATGAGAACTGGGAAGCCTACAAGCTGACCAAAGCTGTAGTGGCTCACAGATTTCTGAAGCTTAACTAGCTCATGTTTAACTAGACTGGGAGTTTGGATGAGCTAGGGATCTCTGCAAGTTCCTTTATGTATGAGGTCAAGATGATTTGACCTTGCCATAGGAGCTTCCTAATGATTAATGGATATGATAAGTGTAATGGAAAGTGCTCTAGATATTAATCAGAGAATTCTGCTACTTACTATCTCTATAGCGTTAGACATTTAACTGGCCCAGGACACATCTTCTCAGAATAGCATCAATATCCTGGTACTTTCAAAAGAGTTCTAAAGTCAAAGGCACAACACTGAGCTAAAATCCATTTCTGTTGCTTAGTGTGTGACTATGGCAACCTCTGTGGATTTACTCTTATCTATCAAACAGAAATATTCAGATTAGTTTCTTTTGTTCATTTGTTTTTTAGTTATGTCTCATTGTCATTGCATTTAGGGTTTTCTTGGCAAAGATACTGGAATGATTTGCCATTTCCTTTTCAAGCTCAATTTACAGATGAGGAAACTGAGGTAGTGTTAAGTGATATGGCCATGATTACATAGCTAATAAGTTTCTAAGAGCAGATTTGGACTCAGGAAGATGTCCGCCTGACTCCAGGCCCAACAATCTCTCCACTTTACCACCTAGCTGCCCAGGATTTTTGATCCTGTGATCTCAATGCCATCCCTATAAAAGACAAGGGTTGATAGTAATGGTAACTGACAGTTCTATAGCACCTTAAAGCAAAGTATCCCTTGATTCTCACAACAACTTCATAAAGAAGATATTATGAAAAATTTTCCATCATTATTATTATTTTTGTCCATATCAGTGATTTATTCATGTAAGGGAAATTCCTGTGGCACTCCATCCTCCAAAGCAGGTGAATTGTTGAATAGTTAAGTGACTTACGCAGAGTCATATCTAATAAGTGTCAAAGTTAGAATTAGCACCTAAATCTTGATTTCCAGCTTGATTTTCTAGCCTTTCATAGCTTAAAGGAGTGGGTAACCCTCAAAAGGAGCAGTGTTTCTTAAACTTTCTTCACTAGCAATCGTTTTTCACTTGAGAAATTTTTATGTGACTCTGAATATATGGGTATATAAAATAGGGATACAAATCAAACATTTCTTGATAAGTCAACATTTCATGACCCCCGTATTCAGTTATTGACATTGCAACTCACAGTTTAAGAAGCTTTGAGATAGAATATTGGCTCTGCATCCTGAAAAAATAATAAAATAGACTTGAAATCCTACTAGTTAGCTGGGACAATGTGGCATGGTGGATAGGGTATTAAACTTGTCATCAGGAATATCTGGGTTCAACTCCTCCTCCCACTTTGGACATTTGCTATCTATGTGACTCTAGAAAAGACATTTGCCCTCTTAGCTGGAAAGAAAAAACAACATATGGATTTGGATTCAGTGGCCTTTAACATTTTTTCCAGCTCTAAATCCATGGGCCCATTATTTTTTGTTATTATTAGTATTACACTGATTGTAGAAAAAATAAAATCCATTTTATGTGAAAAGAGTCAAAGATCTTATTAGACTTAGCTTTTTGTCCTTTTATATGTAAAATAGAGGGATCTGATCAAGTGCAAAGGAATATTGACTCTTAAGCCAAGGCTATGGCAGAAAGCTGTCTTGATCAGAGAGGCAGTAAAGTTGCACAGTGGAGAGTGCTGGATCTAAAGTTAGGTAGATCAGGTCAACTCTGGTCTCAGACATTTATTAACTTGTGCATGACCTCACTTAACCTCCATTTGCCTCAGTTTCCTCAACTGTAAAAAAAGATGTTATTAGCACCCACCTGGCAGGGTTATGAGGATGAAATGAGATGATATTTCTAAAACATTTAGTATAATGCCTGATACATCATAGTTGGTATATAAATGTTATAATAGTAAAATCATAATAACAATAATTTTAATATCATTAATATTGACCGAAAATCATCTCATCAAAGCTACTACTAGCTTTGAGAAAATGATCCTTCTAGTTCTGAGTTTGCTTTTTGGGTTTTTAGGAGTTTCGCTGTGAACTTATTAGTTTCTGAATTTAAAAATCCCATGAAGTCAAATTTGATCCTACGAGACATTCTTCTGAACCTTTTGATCCAGTCTTGGACCATATCCTCATTCCTCAGTTAATCAGCAAACATTAATAGCTATTGTGCCAGGTCTCATGCCAGATGTTAAAGATACAAAATGAAAAAATGGAATAAAAATGAAGTAATCTTTATTGTTAAAGAACTCAGCATACTTAAGATCCTATGAATTATTTCCTAAATACCAGCAAGTATTGGACTCTTTCTCTTGACAGTGTTTTATTTCATAAAATTATCTACATTTGTAAAGGGAAGGGACCTTAGGAACCCTTAAGAGAGCCTCCTCATTAATTTATAGATGAGGAAGCTGAAGCCCAGAATATTAAAATAACAGGCACTTATGGCACTGGGGACTTAGATATCCAAGGACTCCAAAGCAAGATCCTTTTTCATTACTCCAAGCTGCCATCAGCTGATTGTTCCATAAGCTACAGGAATTCATCTATAATGAATAGTGACAAAGATTTAAGAGTTCTTCCATTATCTCCTACCTCCTTGTTCCTGCTTCTTTATGGGACAGAAGTGACATTGGGTTCCAAAGGGTATAGATAGGGAATATTCTAATTTGTATGATGCCTGTCTAAGGGTCATCATAAGCAGTGAGAGATATTGAAGATCAGATTGGCTGAAGGTGGATGAAGTCCTTTGCCATGAGCCATCCCAAAGACAACTTGCTGAATTGCAGAGTGTTTGTGTGATTAGGATTCTTGGAAAGGAGCACCTATAACTTTGATAATTGGATATCAATGAAATATTCAATGCCTATGGGTGTGTGTATATATATTTGTCCAAACCAATGATAGTACAAGAACTAAAATGTTGGACTTAGAATCAGGAAGAAGACTTCAAATTTGGCCTTAGATACTAGCTAGATTACTAGCTGTGTACTCTGGGGCAAGTAAGTTAAGCCTCTCTCAGCCTCAGTTCATTCACTTGTAAAATGAGGATAAAGTAACACCTTTGTGGTACAGCAAGTAGAATGCTGGACCCAGAGTCAAGAAAACTCCATTTCCAGAAATCAAAACTGGCCTCAGACACATTATATAGCTCTTTTATCCTGGGAAAGTCACTTGATCTTGTTTACCTCAGTTTCTATCTCTGAAAATGAGCTGGAGAAGAAAATAGTAAATCACTCCTTGAGTTTGCCAAGAATACTCCAAATGAGGTCATGAAGAGTTGGACACCACTGAAAATGACAATTGCAAGGATATTGTGAAAATGAAATGAGATAATATAAACAAAGATCTCTGTTAACTTTAAAGCCATATCAATGAGAGTTATTAATATTTTTATTATTATCTTAATTAATATATGACCCTTCTAGGTGAGGAAACTCCCTATACTCATAGAAGTCAACAACTGTTCTGCAATTTATCATCTTCCCTTGCCCTGCCTTCTCTCTCCCCATGGAATGTTACATTGAAGAACAGTAACAGGGTCAGTCTGGGCTAAGCATGGAATTACAAAAATAAATTTGCACAGAGCCTTCTTCAGGATTTAGGCTTGAGTGGGCTTTGAAAACATGCTGTAGCTCAATGAGCAGAGTATCCAGAACTGAAACACCTTTAAGTAATTCTTAACTCCTAAACTGATCCAAACTGTTACTATTATTATATTAATTACAGATATTTGATAACAATATATTTAATGATATGCATGCTGTGTTAATTATTACTATCACTAACATTCTAAATTAATAATTAATATATTTGTTGTTAATTTTTAAATTTACAACACTGAATTCCATTTGATTTTGTATCTGAATACTCCTTCAATTAACATAGATTATAGATCAAGTTATATTTTAACAAAAAGCCTCTGTGAGTTGCTTTGTGCCCTAACTTCTCAAATTAATCATCTTGTGGCACATGTTCTTGATAGTCCCCCTGAGCAAACCTGGTAGTTGGTCACTTTCTCAAGAGGCTGGTCCCTGCAACCTTTCCAGGTGGTAAAGCCTGGTGAGTATTTGTGTTTAGCAGCTATAGTTTTTAAGACGTTAGGATTATATAAACAACACTATCAATCATTGAAATAAGGCTGTACTAGAGGGTGTGACTTGAGATGCTTATTTGTCTGTTCCTTTCTCTCCAAACTCCATTCCAAACTCTCACAAAACTCTGTGGCACTAAAATGCTTGTTTTTGTATTCACAACTGGCTTGAAATCCAATTGTTTGGAATAATAGAACAAATAAAAGCAAGATTTCATTCTTGATTTTGGCAGCAGATATTATATGATGAAGAGACTCAAAGACATACCATACAAGAATTGAGTGAAAAAAAAAAAACAAACCTGAGGAAATTTAGCCCCAAGAAGAAAGGACTAAGGAAAATTTTGATATCTATCTCTAAGTATTTGAATGTTTATCCTGCAAAAGAGGGGTTAACTTCATTCCATTTGGTCCTAAGGCACATAATTTGTTGTATTGTTAGGGAAATTACAAAGAGGCAAATTTGGTCTCATAATAATGAAAAAAACAACAACAAAACAAATCAACCTAACAATTAGAGCTGTCCAAGAAATCAGATTTGTTGCTTTGAGAGGGATGAGTTCCTCATCATGAGAGGTCTTAAAGATGAGACTAGGTCCACTTTTTAGAGGTGTTTAAGATAATTTTTTCTTCGGGTAATAGTTGTACTCTCTGTACCTCCAGTTTTGCAATTTTGTGAAGTTAGTTAAATGCAGTTTATATTTACTGAGTGCAAGGCACTGGGAGTACAAAGAAAAAAATATGACATCTATTTTATGTGGTAGGGAAGGATAACTAGAACAAACACAGGAAAGTATGAAATGAATAATAAAGAAAACTCCATTCAGCAGTGGTCTTACACCTGACCCTTCCATTAACTAGTAATTTTCTGCTGCTTCTTTCTTCTTATCCTCACCTTACCCTAACTCTTTCTTCAAGAGATATCAATTAACCATCTTCTGCATTAAATCCTTTCTATATCCCTGACAAACTCCTAGCATACTCTTTCTCAAATTATTTTATAATGATTCTGTATATGTATTTATGAGTATATGTTGTCATCTTTTATTATAATGTAGATATCTTGTGTGTACTAGTTGTTCCATTCACTTTTCTTGTATCCCAAGTATGTAGCACCATGCCTGGCATACAGGAGGCTCTTAATTAATGCAGGTTGATTGTGACTCTAGATAAGTAAAATAATATCTTTAGACTTTTATTTCCTCTTCTATAAAATGAGATTGTATTTGTTCACCCCCAAGTCCCCTTGTGCTTCTAAATTTATGATCTTGCAATCTCTTGGGTCCCTTTTTAGTCCTAAAGTTGTTTGATTTTGATAGATTTTTGAGTAATAGAAAACATAGCTGTCTAGTTAGGAAATAGTTATCCTAATCCTCCAGCAAGCCCCAGTGACCTCTATGATAAAATCTACATTATCCAGCCAAGTGACTACTCACTGTTTGTATTAATTACTCCATCCAAGTTGTCAATGTAACATTTAGAGGAAATAACTGCAAGAACAGTACATTCTTAGTCTCAGTGTAATTTCCTTCCAGCTCCATCCTTTAGCACAGCAGAATGTTTAGAAATCAGCTACAAACTTTCCTGACATTGCCATAAGGGAATGTGATTTTATTTTTGAACTTGTGACTGTCTCAAAGGTCTGTGTCTGTTTCATCTCTGTGATGTAGGTACTTGACAGGCTTTTTCTATGTTTATACAATGCATCCTGGGAAGCTAGATTTCCTTGATTTTTCTCTGATGCCACCAATGGAAAAATCATCTCCTTGTATCAAATTATCTCTAATAGTCCTTGCAGATTTAGTAATCCATCAGAGTTATAAGTATGGTGAGGCAACTGGGGATTTGTCCCAGGGTGGTGAAATTTAGAGGATAATGACAGCACTTCTATTCTGATAGTGTATAGAAACAATTAAATGTTTCACTTAATTAAAATGAATAATGATTTAGAATAGAAAGTAACCAAATGAAGTGCTTTTTTCCCATATTGCCTATACTTTAATGAACTCTTCTTTTTCTTATGCTTTGGACTCTGCTATCCTTCATAAGTATGATTCAGCTGCCCTTTCACTCCAGAATTTCCCTCAATACCTGCAACATTTTTTTTGCCTTGGAATATGCTTTTGCCATGCTGGTCCCCGTCTCTTATTGGTGAGTCCCTTCCAGGAACTCGAGATGGGTCATGGCTGGATATGTATCACTCTCCTTCTTGCTATGTATCTGATTCTCCTGGATTTTGCCGTTTTGGCTCCATTATGGGTATCTGCCCTCCATTCCCCCCTGCTTTTTAGCTCTCTTTTATGTCTTATCTTCCTTAAATAAAATTTAATTCCCTTCTTGAAGTTGGGGGATTTTCTTTTTGCTTTTACTTGAATCCTCCATAGTTACCACAGTTTAGACAGTATGGGCTAAATAAATGCCTGGTATCTGCCCAACATTTATTCTGCTTCTTTATTAAATGCTTAAAAGTATATTTGTGTCTCTGATCCTAACAGCAAAAGGTTTTAGGGTTTCTCATATGTAATCTGGAGTTGCAAGCTCTGAATTCTCTCCATATGCTCATATCTCTCAACTAACAGTCTTGTCCCAGGGGAATTTTATGGTGTTTATTCCTCATTTTTAGTATTGCTAGTTACATCTTTCATACTGGTCATTTGCAAATGGATCATGTCTTCATTAGCTGTAGATACTCATTATACCTCTACATCTCTAAAAGTAGATGAGATGGATAACAAATTATCTAGAGTCATCAAATTATTTAAAATTTCAATTTATACCTTATTGGACTAGAACAAATTATCATATTTTCCACAATTATAAATTTGAATAATGAGAATTTTAAAAAAAATAGCCCCTTCATGTAAGTCATCAGTGCTAATGGGGAATGTAGATATATACATTAACTTGATTTTTTGCAGTATTTTGGGGGAAATTTACTAATATGAGAATTTCTCATACTTTACTTGTCAAACTTTATTCAAATGTAGAAATATCCTTTTCTAAGATTATATGTATAACTTGGCTATTGCTGTGCATATGGAGTAAACCTAGAAATATTCCTATAGTATCAATTGGAGTAAGTTATGATACATCAACTCTAGGTGAGTCTTTCAAATGTAGATGTAAGTAATTATAGCAACCAAAATAATGAATTGGATATTGGTTGACTCTACTAGGGAAAATATGTGCCAGGATTTTCTCATCTGTAAAAGTAGAGGACACATGGTGGATATATCAGATGCTAGATTTAAAGATTTTGATATGGAATAGGCATTTATGAGAAACATTAGATCTGGGTATACAGTTCTGGAAGCTATATACATAGAGAGATATATAGTAAATATTTATTTCTCATTTGTAAAATGAGGATAAATAGGGTCTACCTCCCAGGGTTTTTGGGAAGATTATATGAGATATTATTTATAGAAAAACCTTAGCACAATACCTGACACATAATAGGCACTGTACAAATGCTTACTCCCTCTTTCTCTCTTCCCCTGCCCTATATTTGCTGTGTGCCAATGAGAAATTTATAGTCTGTGCCACATTCATATTACTAGATCAGTTTGACATGTTTTCTATTCAGTTGGATATCGCAATTTGGAAGCCTTCCACCCCTCTCCTTTTTGTTTTTGTAGAGTGAATGATTAATCAAAATTTTATATTTATGTAAGTTACTTAGTCTTGTGAGATAGATGCTACAAATACTATAATGCCATTGTCTAGATGGGGAAAGTGAAATTCAGAAATATGTTGTGTCTTGCCCATAATCAGGTAAGAACACTTGTCAGAGCTGGAATTGGAAGCCAGGTCTTATGGCTTTGATTCCAATGGGTTCACTCCTCTTGCCTCCCCTCCCTTCTTCCCCTTTTGACTCTACTCACATATTATACCACCAGGTATTATACTCTCAAGATTAGTTGACAGATTCTTTTTTGTTAGCATGTGTCTCCCTGTGTTTTTAATATCAACACTAGAAAATGGAGGATCACAGAATAAGATTATTTCTACTGGATTTTTTTAAAAAGCACGTATCATTTTAATTTGTAATATATACTAAACTGGCTCAGTATATATAATATATCTTGTACTTGTGATGATTTATTGATAATGGTTATACAGATTTTTTAATTCAATTTAGTAGGTGTTTGTAACTTTTTGTTCCTCATTTTGATTGACTTTGCTATTTTATTTTAATTGTTTATGTGCCTTTTTATTTTGAATTTAATAACTGAGTGTTAGGGAAAGGCCTAATTGGAAGCAGATAAATCAAAGGAGGAACTTCTCAAACCTTTCTTCTTCACTGGATTCTTGCCTCCAACATGATACATGTTCCCCATACAAGGCAATCAGTCATACGTAATCATCCAGAATTGTGTGATGGACATGAGTCCAGTAAAAACTTCCACCTCAAACACATTTCTGATGTCAGCCAGTATCCCATGTAAAAATTGGGATAACTGATGGTGATAGCATAATTAGCAATTAAAACAATTCCAATGTCACTTTTAATGATGGTTTACAAAGCACAGAACATTTTTTTAAGCTCAGGAAGTGACCACAATATGCTTCAGAGTTTTTGTGGTTCACTTCTTGTTATTTTGCTACATACTGGATATAATTCAGTTCTCTCAAATGTTGGACCATTATTACCTGCAGATAAGTCTAAACAGCAAAGAAAAAAGATTGTCCCAAATTTAAAACAATAAAATCTTGAAACTAGATGAAACCCTAAATATCATCAATTATAATACTTTAATCTAATATAATTATATAAAAAGGGGAATCTTGCATAGGAAAAACTAGAATTCAGATCTAGCCTCAGGATCAAATAAGATAGATAATAATTGTCAAGTGCTTAGCACAATACTTAACAAGTAGTAAGTACTATGCAAATGCCAACTGGTATTATTATGAGGCAGCTAGGTGGTGCAGCAGATAGAGTGCCAGGCCTAAATTCAGAAAGACTTATCTGTATAAGTTCAAATCTGGCCACAGACACAGTATTTATTGGATGCTGAGCAAGTCGTTTATCCTGTTTGCCTGTTTACTCATTTATAAAATATGCTGAGAAAGGAAATGGCAAACCTCTCTAATATCTTTGTGGAAAAAACCTCAAATAGGGTCATGAAGTCAGAGGTGACTAAACAATAACAACAACATTATTGCTATTATCATCTTCATCAGTTCCCTTATTTTAATAATTATAAAATAGATTGAATTTGCTTAATTTCTTTTCAGTTTTCAGAACTTTTACATTCAGTGGGCCTTTTTGATACTCTAGAAATCCTGAGAAGCATTGTGAATTATTCATCATTCAATGCTGAGTGTAAATAGATTTTAATCTAAAATTTAAGACCATTTAACTGATATTAATTAATCCACATTGAAAATATTATTTAGCCAGACACATTAAACCATGTAAACATGTTTTAAAGATTAGCTTTTAAAGTTTTGTGTTGCTATTTAGCATGTGTAATGTTCATTCAGTGTTTATACTGTCAAATGTATGCTCTAATATTAAATGGTTTAAGAGCAAAGAAAGTGTGAGTTAAAAATATAGTAGAGAGATACAGGAAATAAAAATGCACACAAAGAACCACAAATAATCACATATGTAAAAACTAAATCTTTTTTTAAAATTTTGTATACATTTCCTTTTTTAAAAATTTAGTTTTTATTAAATATTTATTTTCAAAACATATGAATGGATAATTTTTCAACACTGACCTTTGAAAAAACCTTATATTCCAAATTCCCCCTTGCCTAAACGCCCTCCCTTAGATGGCAAGTAAACCAATATATGTTAAAAATCTTAAAATATATATTAAATCTAATATATATACACATATTTATATAATTATCTTGCTGCACAAGAAAAATCAGATCAGAAAGGGAACAAAAATGAAAAAGAAAACAAAATTCAAGCAAACAACAACAAAAAGAGTGAAAATGCTATGTTGTGATCTGCACTCAGTTCCCACAGTCCTCTCTCTGGGTGTAGATGACTCTATCCATCACAAGATCATTGGAACTGGCTTGAATCATCTCTTTGTTGAAAAGAGCCATGTCCATCAGAATTGATCATAATATAATGTGTTTTGCCATACACAAAGATCTCCTGATTCTGCTCATTTCACTTAGCATCACTTCATGTAAGTCTCTTCAGGCCTCTCCGAAATCATCCTGCTGATCATTTCTTACACAACAATAATATTCCATAAAATGTAAATATAATAACTTATTCAACCATTCTCCAACTGATGTGCATTTCCCAGTTTCTTGCCACAACAAAAAAGGGCTGCCAAGAATATTTTTGCATCCCTTTCCCTCCTTTAAGATCTCTTTGGGATATAAGCACGGTAGAAACACTGCTGGGTCAAAGAGTATGCACAGTTTGATAACCCTTTGGGCACAGTTCCAAATTGCTCTCCAGAATAGTTGAATTAGTTCACAGCTCCACCAACGATGTATTAGTGTCCCATTTTCAACATTCAACATTATCTTTTCCTGTCATCTTAACCAATCTAAGAGATGTGTAGTGGTACTTCAGAGTTGTCTTAATTTGAATTTTTCCAATCAATAGTAATTTAGAGCATTTTTTCATATGACTAGATATGGTTACAATTTCTTCATCTAAAAATGGTCTGTTCATATCCTTTGACCATTTATCAAGTGGAAAATGGCTTGAATTCTTATAAATTTGAGTCAATTCTCCATACATTTTAGAAATGAGGCTTTTATCAGAACCTTTGAATGTAAAAATGTCTTCCCAGTTTATTGATTCCCTTCTAATCTTGTCTTTATAAAAAATTTAAGATAATATAATCAAAAGTATCTATTTTGTATTCAAAAATGAACTCCACCTCTTCTAATTTATTATAATATCACTCTTCATGTCTAAGTCATGAACCCATTTCAACTTTATCCAATATATGGTGTTAGGTGTGGGTCAGTGCCTAATTTCTGCCACCTTAATTTCCAAAAAACCCTCAAAAAATAAAGAAATTTTAAAGTATAATTCAATATATATTCAGAAACCATCTTTCTATGAGGATAGATAACATTTTTTGCCATTAAGGACCATTAGTCCTTCAGATTTGTTTTGGATCATTATATTGCTGAGATAAAAAAAAGTCATTCATAGCTGATCATCTTACAATGTTGTTGATACTTTGTGCACGTATATTTCATTTTGCATCAGCTCATGTAAGACTTTCTAACTTTTTCTGAGCACATTCTGCTCATGATTTCTTGTAACACAATAGTATTCCATCATAATTACATGACACACTTTCTTCAACCATTCCCTCAATTTCTAATTCTTGGCCACGAGAAAAGAGCTACTATAAATATTTGTGTACTTATAAGTCCTTTTCCCTCTTTAAAAATGTCTTTTATAATATGGACCTGGTAGTGATATTGCTAAATTAAAGGGTATGTATAATTCGATAGCCCTTTGGGCATACTTCCAAATTACTCTATGTAATGGTTGAAGTGGTTTGCAACTCCATCAATACCAGTATGGAGTATGAGACTATTTATGTCTCATTTTTCCTATATCTCTTCCAACATTTGTTATTTTCATTTTCTACCCTTGTTGCCAAACTAATAAGTATGAGGTAATACCTCAGAATTGTTTTAGTCTGCATTTATCCATTCAATAGTGAGTTAGAATATTTTGTTATATGACTATAGGTAACTTTGATTATTTGATCTGAAAACTGGTCATACCTTTGATCATTTATCAATTGGGAAATGGCTCTTATTTTTATAAATTTGTCTCAGTTCTCTATATATTTGAGAAAAGAGACATTTATTAGAGAAATCTTTTAAACATAATAGCCTTTTATTTTAAAATATATGCAAAGATAGTTTTCTTTTTTGAATATTTTTCTTTTATTAAAGTTTCTTTTTCAAAACATATGCATAGATAATTTTCAACATTCACCCTTGCAAAAACTTGTATTCCAAATTTTTCCCTTTTTTCCCTCCACCTATGTTATGTTTTGATCCATCCTGAGTTCCCACAGTTCTCTCTCTGGGTGCAGATGACCATCATAAGACCATTGAAACTGGCCAGAGTCACCTCATTGTTGAAAAGAGCCATGTACATCAGAATTGGTCATCATATAATCTTGCTATTTCTGTGTCCAATGTTCTCCTTGTTCTGTTCACTTCACTTAATATTAATTCATGTAAGTCTTTCTAGGCCTCTCTGAAATAATCCTGCTGATGGTTTATTATACAACAATAATATTCCATGACATTCATATACCATAATTTATTCAGTCATTCTCCAAATGATGGGCATCCACTCAGCTTCCAGTTTCTTGCCAGTACAAAATGCTACAAACATTTTTGCACATGTGGGCACTTTTCTTTTTTATGATTTCTTTGGATATAGGCCCAGTATAGACACTGCTGAATCAAAGGTTATGCACAGTTTGATAATCCTTTGGGCATAGTTCCAAATTGCACTCCATAATGGCTGGATCAGTTCATAACTCCACCAACAATGTATTAGTGTCCCAGTTTTCCTACATCTCCTCCAATATTTATCATTATCTTTTCCTGTCATCTTAGCCAATCTGAGAGGTATGTAGTGGTACCTTAGAATTGTCTTAATTTGCATTTATCTAATCAGTAAAGATTTAGAGAATTTTTTCATAAGAGTAGAAATGGTTTTAATTTCTTCATCTGAAAATTGTCTGTTCATATCCTTTGACCATTTTTCAATTGGAGAGTGGCTTGAATTCTTATACATTTGAGTTAATTTTCTATATATTTCAGAAACAAGGCAGCAAAATTTAGTTTTCAACATTCAACCTAGCAAAATCTTGTATTCAGATTTTTTTCTCCCTCCCTTCCCCTGCTCTCTCCCCCAGAGAGCAAATAATTCAATATATTTCAAACCTGTATCAGAGAAACTTGATTCAGAATTATTTTCATAATTACTATTGCTAAATGTACTTTCCTCTGTCCAACTTCTTCCACTTCAGTTTATTCTATTCTCTTTCTCCTTCCACCCTGTCCTTCCTAAAAAATGTTTTGCTTTTGGATACCCTTTCTCTCAATCTACCTTTACTTCTATTTGTCCTCAATTTTTTTCTCCTCCTACTTTCCTGTAAGTTATGATATATTTTTATACCCAATTGAATGTGGAGGTAATTTCCTCTTTTGACTGACTCTGATGAGAGTAAGGAGAATAAGTCTTGCATTTGCAAGTTAAATTTTCTGTTCAGCTCTGATCTGTTCATCAAGAATGTTTGTAAGTTTTTTATTTCATTTAATATCTATAGAAAGATTTTTCTCAATTTTGTTGGCTAAATTATTCCTGACTTCAATCTTAACTTCTTTGTCTATCAAAATAACATTCCAAGGTCTTCATTTCTTTAATGTAGAAGTTGATAAATCTTGTATTATCCTGACTGTGGCTTCATGTTACTTAAATTATTTCTTACTGGCAATATTTTCTCCTTGACCTAGGAGCTCTAGATTTTGGCTATAATATTCGTGGGAATTTTCATTTTGCAAAATCTTTCAGGAGGTGATTGGTGCATTCTTTCAACTTCTATTTTACCTTCTGTTTCTAAAATACCAAAGAAATTTTCTTGAAAGATGATGTCTAAGCTATTTTTAATTCATGACTTTCAGGTAGTACAGCAATTATAAAATTATTTCTTCTGGGTCTTTCCACACCCCCAGTTAGTTGTTTTTCCAATGAGATATTTCACATTGTTTTCTACCTTTTCTTCTTTTTTGTTTTGTTAGACATGTATTTGGTTATATATATAAAGTCTCTGACCGCATGTTGTATGGTCAGTGAATATGTGTGTATGTGTTAGTGTCTATATAAAATCAATTGCATAAATTATTCTCTGTAATTAAATTAAAGCTGAAGCTATAGGAGGAAACAAGAACTATCAGTTAAATCAACCTACCTGCATTGCTCCCTGAAGATGAAAAGTAATTACTATCAATGGATACCTCTCTAAAATTTGACAAAGTATTTTATATTAATATTATTAGAAGAGTATAATAATGGCCTGTAAGGAGTGGTAGTGAATGTAGTGTTATACATAATTTACAGAGGAGAAAATTAAAGCTCAGAACAAGTGACTTAACTATAGCACCATTATTGGTAAATAGCAGAGACAGAATCTAACTTTACTTTTACCATTTCTACAGGATCCTTCCCAAACTCTGTTGTAGTGTTATATTTCTACACATTAATTTTAAGTGCATATTTAATTTTATACCAGCTTATTTGAGATTTACTCATCAGTTCATGCTCATGATGATTTATGGTACATATACCATAAACATCCTATTTTTAAAAAAACTGGAGAGCAAATTTTTGAAATTTGAAAATGCTGATCATTCTTCATACCCAAACCAATGCATTTCATATTTACAATCATAGAATTTCATGCATGAAGGATTTTTAGAGATCAAACATTTTGATCCAACAAGTATTTACTGACAACCTAATATGTACAAGGTACTAAAACAGATTCTAGGAATACCAAACAAAACAGAAAGCCTATCCTTTCCTCAAGAAGGTTATATTTTGCTGTCATCTAGACCAAGTTCCTCAGTTTTTGGATGAAGAATCCAATGCTCAGAAAGGTAAAAGCCTAAGGTCACACATGATGTAAGTATGAGAGTAAGAATTTGTACACAAATTATGCTATTCCAGATGTTCAATTCTACTCCATCATGATGTTTCTTCCACATGCTTTTATCTATTTATCTAACTAATTTTAAGAGCAACTCTTAGTCTTTTGAACTTCTTAAGAAGTTTCTTTTAAGCCCATTGTCTTGCAAAGTTGTGTTCTGCCAAGAATAAACTAACCAAAACACCAAAAAATTCAGATTTTATTCAAAGCTTCAGAACCATAAATTTATTGTGGTCACTTAGTTTGAGAAAATGTTTTATTCATTTTTCTACCAAATTATACTTGAAAGAACAAGAATCTCAACCCAGAATTGATCCTTAGAGCTATTCACATGATTATCTTTTAGCTGCATAAGGGTGTTCTAAATGGTCTTCTAGAAAATTCTTTTCCCCCCAAGCATATTTGAGCATATTCTCATTTTTTCTTCTTAAACAAATATTTTCTTTAATCTAAATCATTCTAATTACTTTTTAGATAAGGTTTTTTTGATTTTATGTTATGCTTTGTTTCTATTTTATCCATTTTATTCTTAATTCCCAAGTTTAATCATTTTTGTTGTCACATTGAATTATCATCTTTACTTTGTGACTATTTTGTTTGCTTCTCTCAATGGCTCCTCTCCCAATTTTCCTTTTAATTGCTTTTAAAAAGAATCCATGGATCTCATTCCCAGTAGCATCCATTATATCCTGTTTCCGGTGCTTTTAAATTTATTAGAAGCCTTGTTGAGTATTTCTCTTTTTTAACTTATTATCCATTTCTGTCTCTCATCCAAGACTGGTTTAGCCAAGATCTTGTAGTCCTCTTCCATCTCTATCTTTGGCTTTTGCAACTGTGTGTCATACTTGAGTCCAAAAGCATTTATTTTGTTTCCTTGTTAATAATTTTCAGCAGTTTCAGAACAAAGGTCCAGATTCAGAAACATTTGACCATCTGAAAACTCTTTCAGTTTAAGAAAAATAAAAGAATATTATGGATGATTGTTTTCCTGTATCCCTACCCAACTTCATTTATATTGTCACATTCAGGCTCCTTAACATGGCTCTTTGATGGTTACTCCCAGGTCTGCATTAACCAAGGGGACATTCAGTTATCTTCATTCCTAATTTATAAGCCCAATTTCCACTTAATTTTCCTCTATTAAATCAGAATTAAACATAAATGATGCATAAAACATAAATAAGTTTTACTTAAAACAGACAACAAGGTAAATAAAAATCATTTCAAAAATTTCCATCTTTCCAAGTTCTAAGAATTAGAGTTTATTATCCTATTCATTTCCATTTCTGATATCATTCTGTATCACTGTCCTATGAACTAGGCAATGGGAAGAAATGTTAGAAATTGGTTTATTGAAGGAACACTGAAATCTTAGCATGCATCCAGTTCTAACTACCTTTGTACTAAACCACTAAAATTCCTCCTATAGTTAGAAGAGGATGATGGTGGTAGCGTGGATCTTCAGCTGCTACTTTCAGAAAGTGCTAGTATATGCACAGTCTAAGGAAATGCCATTTTGTTCAAGTGCTCCCATAAAAGAGATTTCACTTTAATTTTCTTCTGTCTCGTGTACTGCCATCTGGTTATATCACTTATCTTATATACTCTATTATGAGATCTCTGACCTATTTGTTAAACCGGGCATGCAAAAAAGAGTTCCTATCCAAAAGAACAACTGGATTATCAGTTGACTAACGTGTAATCTTTTGGGTTGGCAACTCAGAGATTCCTGGATTTTTTTCCTACCACTTGACTAAAATGTATCCTGCCTTTCAGTTCTTGATTCTGGTTCTTATCATCAGATATCTTAACTGATCTCCAGTATCATCAACTTCTAGAACAATGGAAATGAGAATGATTAGATGATTTTATTGGATCAAGTTATGTTATTTTCACAATGCCAGCTCATGATCTTTGTAGAAACATGGTGATGAGGGGAGTGTGTTAAAGAAGTTAAAATGCTTATAGATGAGATTTAAAAAATACTAATCTTTTCTGAGAAAAATTAAAGGAAGAATTGATTCCCCAGTAAAGTCTTTGATTTTTTTACATAAAAATCAAAGTTTTAATTTATTTTTACTAAGAGTAAAAGAAATATCACTCCAGGGGTAACTTCTTGAGAATTGAGTCTGATTGATCTTAGGAGGAGAAACAGGCACTCTTCTGAATTTTCTTCTTTAAAAAAAATTCATATTGTACCAAGAGAGCTCCTTTTCTTCCTTATTTCTGTCACTAGGTGTGGTGAGCATAAGGAATCAATTAAACACTATTTATAGCATATGTATTTATATAATCTATATCTAAATCTATGTCTATTCCTATGCAGGTATAAAAAGAAGGCATGTGTCTTTTTTAATTTGGTGGCTGAGACAAATCACTGACAGTCAATTTATTGATTGCTAGTTAGCATAATTAATACATTGATTGTTAATTACTCCACCGATCTCTCATGTTTTTTATCTGTGTTCTCCTTTCCACCCTCACAGCCACCACCATGGTTCATATCCTCATTTGTTCTTACATGGGATATTGAAATAATCTCATTATTAGACTCCCTGCCTTTACTCTTTCCCCAGGTCAAATCCACCCAGCTATCAAAGTGATTTCCCTAAAGTGAAGCTTGGATGATGTCAAAGAAACTCAAACTTCTCAATGAACCCCAGTGACTCCCTAGTACTTCTAGGATTAAATGCAAACTCCTTTGGGATGTAAAGCTCATTGAAATCTAGCCCAGAAGTACTTTTCCAGCTTTGTCATTCATTCACCCTCACCAAGATCCAAACTACCTTCTTACTTTTCCTTATACATAATTGTCCATTTCTCTTCTCTTTGCCTTCACTGGGGTTATCACCCAGGTCTAGCATATACTGCCTGCTCACTTTTGCCTTTTAAAATCCAAAGTATCCAATGAGACTTACCTCAAGTGCTAGCTTCTACATTTTTTTTTCTTGAGCTTCTAACTGCTAATGCCTGTCTTTTCAAAATTATTTTAGTGTAAATCTTGTTTCTATCATTTGAAATTGTTTCTTGAGGGTATGGAATATGAATATTTTGTATTTCTAATGACTACCATAGTGCATTATACACAGGAACTTAATAGCTATTGATTGATGGGCAACCTAGGAAAAATGAAAAATACCTCATACTTCATGTATCAAAATATCTCAGAATACTTTGTGGATCCTTCCACTGCAATAATCATAAAGGCAGAAGGACAGAGGGGAACCCATAGTACTAAGAATCACAGTCTTTTTTTAATTAAAGATTTTTATTTACAGAACTTATGAGTAAGTTTTCTACATTACCTTTGCGAAAAAAATTGTTCCAAATTTTTCCCCTCTTTCCTCCCACCCCCACCCCTAGATGACAGGTAGTCTAATACATGTTAAATATGTTAAATTATATGATAAATCCAATATATGTATACATATTTATACAATTATCTTACTGCACAAGACAAATCAGATCTAGAAAGAGAAAAAAAAACAACCTAAGAAGGAAAACAAAATGTAAGCAAATATTCACAGAAAGCATTAAAATGTTGTGGTCTACACTCAGTTCCCACAGGCCTCTGGTCTGGATGTATATGACTATCTTCATTGCTGAACAATAGGAACTGGTTTGAATAACCTCATTGTTGAAAAGAACCATATCCATCAGAATTGAAGAATCACAGTCTTAATACCATTAACATAGCTGTTATTTCATATAGAATTTCCTTAACCAATCGACAATGCTAAATTATATATGTATAAGTAACGTAAATGAAAAAAGAAGAGGTTAAAGAAAAATGAAAAGGTAGAAACAAATTCTCCTTAAAGAAATAAATTACAGAATAGTAGACACTAATTTTAGTGTATCTCCATAAGCAATCAGAAATATCATTTAATACATCTGATCATTTTGCATACTAACAGTTAAGATAAGTACTTCCCAAAAAAAAGGGTCAGGGTAATAATTGCAGCTTGTATGCCAATGGCTGTTATGAGGATGAAGACATTGAGAAATTCAAGGATTAATTTCGTAAGCGCCTCAACATGTTAAATTAAATCAACATATGCTTTTCTACAGAGTACCGGATTTGAAGTCAGGAAGAAATGATTTCAAATTCTGCCTCAGACAGAAGCTGTATAACCCAGAGCAAGTCACTTTAGCTTTGTCTTTAATTGCCTCATTTACAAAAGGGGGAAATTATTGTACCTATCTTCTAGGATTATTGTGAAGGTAAAATGAGAGAGTATTTGTAAAGTACTTTGAAAACTTTAAAGTATTATATTAATTATTAACATTATTCCTGCTGCTGCTTTTACTACTACTCCTACTAAAGTATGAGTGCAAAGTGGAAAACAGATTGTTGTTTTTTTTCTTTGTTTTTGAAGAGGACATGACATCAGAGAGCTGATACCAAAACATGCAAGGGAACTGGATTTAAGTGAGGGAAAAATTTGCAAGGTCACCTGCCTTACTTTCTCCTCCAGAGTCATCTGGGACCAGTGGCCATGTATAGATCAGGAAGACTGGAAATGGCCCTGAATGCAATGGTAGACCTTTGTGCTTTTAAGCTAAGGTCTTTAACAGGTCTCACTTTGACTGAGGTCACAACCATTGACCGGTTGTTTTTGTTTTTTGAATAGGTGAAAGAGATCATTTTTGTTTCAATGGCTACCCAACTTTAATCATAGATGGGAACCTGTATGAATGGTGAAATATGATTCAGAAAATCTAGGAAAGGAATAAGGAAGAAGAGAATCCCTAGACTTACAGATTACAAAATCAATTTGTAGAGAATAAAGAAATTGAGGAATAAAACCTATTCATCAGGAAATCTTTATCCAGGAAGATAATTGGGAGTAGCTAGACATGGTGAGAACCACACAGCAATGATATTGAACCTGAAAACAGGGAACAGATAGAGGACAAGATATTTATATTAATTACCTAATGAAGGTTAACTGATGTAATTCAATCTCCCCGATGAAGATACTCAAAGAGTCTTAAGACCACCCTGGCCAGAAAACAGCAAATTTCATTGCTAAACAGAAAGATGTGGCATCCAAGGGTAATGATGTATTAGAAAATTAGCTCATTTGTGAGATCTTGCAGAAAAGAATGGTAGAAGACTATGAGCAGAATTGCCTCATAAAACAGTGAGAAACTGTGGAAGGGAAAAAAAAAGCTTGGCAAGAGACTCAAAAAAGCAAAGTAATTCCAAGGGCATTAACAGATGAAACTGAAAGGAGAATAACAAATGAAGAGTGTGAAAAATCTATAAAGATATTCTTTTCTTCTTAAGTAAGAAATACTTTGTACCACCAAGTTAAAGAGAGCCATCACATTTAGGATATAATGTCAAAAACCTGCAGGTACTTTTCGAGAAGTTGAAGAGACTTTGAAGGGGAGAAAGGGTTGTAAAAGTAGCCAGACAAGAAAGAGATATACAAAGGAAGCCTGTATTTGAGACAACACCACTTTGAGGATATTGGAGGATCAATTCTTGAATTAATCAAAGGAAAGAAAAATAACATAATGATGGGAAAAAAGGCTATTTTTTTACTTTTAATGAGATTAAGTTAGCAGGACAAGATGAATTATATCCTCTGATGATAAAAGAATTGGAAGATGTATTCTTGAAATCTGAAAAATTGTGGAAAATTGAATAGTTACTATAGGATAAAAGAAAGGAAAATATCCCATTTTAATTAAGTCATCTAATGGAAACTATCTCCAAAATTCCTTGAGAGTTGATGAGACAGATTAGATCCTGTTCTAGAGCCAAGGTATTATAGCCTCCCTAGCCCACATGGATTTATGACAAGCTTCAGTCTAGAGTCTAAGAAGCTGAGTTCTTCTGAGAAGAGAAGATGCTCAGTCAACTTTTGGAGTAGATTAAATTGTCAAGGTTTAGAACAAATAAGTTTCCTTATGGGAAGAAGTGAGTGAGAGTGGAATTGGAAAGTATTTGACTTCTTATCAAAACCCAGTAACTTTCAATCCATGTTCTTAACAAATTCTTGTTGTGTGAGGAAAAAGATAGAGAAGAGGAGAACAAATCAAAGGAAAAAGTGTTCACTTAGTTTGTGGAGTTGCTATAGAGAATTTAAGAAGTCCTCAGGTATACAAGTGTTCATGTTTTATTGTTCCTCTTTTTAAATGCTCACCCTAAAACATTTCATTGTTTATTACTTGATGTCTTGACTAATTAGCACCCCCCCCCACTAATTACCTTTTATTTCTTCCTGCTAGGTAAATGTACACTTTGTTACCTGACATTTGTTATGAACTCTAGAAGAGTAAGTGCTTGTAGGGCATTGATATATAGAGGGCTAGAATTGGAGTCAGGAAACTAGGTCCTGGTTCGGTCAAACTGACTGAGTGAACCTGGCAAGCTATTTAAAATTAGTGAATCAGACAATTCTGTAAGACTACAAGTTATGGAATTTCTGATCTGCATCCATCAAAATAGTTTTTCTGCTAGTTCTTATTGATGAAATCATAGAATCATAGAATCACAGATGGAGACCAACAAATGACTGTTAGTCCCTTTTTTTTCATAAGAGGAAATCAGGGGATCAAGGAAATTAAATTATTTTCAAAGTAATACTGGAAGTGATTGACATAGATGTGTTTTGAATTAAGGTCTCCTGGATGTTAGTAAAGACCTTCAAATGCACCACTCTTCACTGTACAAAGGTTACTTCTATTTCATTTATTCATTTGATCTCAACAAGGGATGAGTATTAAGTTATTCCTGAGAGATTAAGCCATGGAATGGAGTCTTAGCCATTTATCGTTGAGCAGTAATACTATAATTAGAAGATTTTATAATTTTATAAATTATAGAAGAATAAAGTCAGTAAAAGTTTGGTATAAGTTTATAAATTTAACTTTCAACTTATTTCAAAATGGCAATAAATGGGAGAGAAATAGAGGGCTTATCTAAGAAAATCTAGGTTTACATCCTGCCTTAAAAATCATTGGCTCTAGAACTAAAAGGCAAATCACTTTATTTCTCAATATCTCTAACAAGTTGCTAAATGATTAAGAGAGTTATGGATTTGAATCCATGGAGGGAGATTGCACTCTGATATAATCACAAGTCTAATTCAGAAAGAAAAAAAAAGAGGAATACAAAAGCATTATCATTTCCTAAAATTAGTGAGAAATTGAGAAATATTTCACCAGGCACAATGTCATGCTTTTAATGTGTATAGCTGACTCATCTGCCCCTCTATAACTGAGTTTCCTTTATTTATATAAGAGCTTCAAACTGTTTATTGCATTTTGTCCTAGGTTTTTATTTGTGAAACTCAGTATTTATGACCTTGGAAATAGGATTCATTTTTCAGGATTCTTTAATCTTGTGAGGATGCATGAGAAGCTCCATTAGTGAATGTTTTGAATAGCAAACAATTTGAGATTACTGGAAAAAAAAAACAACTAGCTAGTCATTTCAGAGCACCTTTCTCATAGTATCTCATTTGATATGAGGAATAAACTAAATTTTTTATTTATCCCAGTACAGATGAGTAAATTGCACCTCTGAAGGACTGTTAACTTGCTCATTATCATATGGCTGAGTGAGAATTTGACCTTTAGGTCTAACATTCATTCTATGATAATTTTCTTTTGTGGAGAAGACAACTTGAGCAGAATTATAGAGAGACCAAAAGTAGAAACTGGAGAAAAACCAGATTGTTGCACTACAGTTCTGTTACTGAAAAAGACAAAACAGTTTGTTAGAGGTAAATCTGGTTGTGATTTTTCTCAGTCAGTGCATGGTTGAAAAAATGTATAGATCTTTGCATTATTTGTAACTATTGATAAATTATTTTACCATTAATCAGTCATCAAGTTTTTTTTCCCTAAAATGCAAGTCTGGGTATATCATCTCAAAACTTAATAAACTCCAATGGCTCCCTGTTGCCTTCAGAGTCAGATATAAAAACAAAGGTTTCTGTTTGGTATTCTAAGACCTTTACTACCCAGCCCCTTTTTACCTGTCAAGTTTTATACCTTATTCCCTACAACACACTTACTCTTAGATCTAATATGCCAATTACTGGTATGAGTGATGGATGAAGCAATGAGTGAGATAATATGAGTGGGACAGGTGAGTTCAAGAATACATCTTGAACTGACTATTTCTTACAGCTTCACTTTTATACCCCACCTTAAGCATATTTTTCTTTGTTATACATTACACAATCGCCAGAAAACCATAAAAATATATATTTAAAGCTAAGATGGTTCCTTATTCTATTAGTCAAGGTCTATCCTGTTATTTATTTTCATTTTTTAAAGCATCCTGTCTCAAAATGTACTTTAGTCATGTCAACTGTAAGTAAATAATCAGAAAGAGCTCTGACATGAGTTATCAACTGAGAAAATGACCTTGACAATCTCCTAAAGTCCTCTAAGTGGGCTCGTCTTGCTTAAGCCTTCTTAAGGAACTACAGATGGCTATCCACACTAGTGCCACTGGATGCCTTAGTATCTAATAAAACTTTTCTTCTTTTTGTCCTCTACAACTCGACTCTCTCTCTCTCTTACTCTCTCCCTTCTCTCTCTCTTTCTGTCTGTCTTTCTTTCTCTCTTTCTATCTGTCTTTTTGTCTCTGTCTGTCTTTCTCTTTGTCTATCTGTTTCTTTTTATTTCTGCCTCCTAGCTTTTCTGCTTCTTAAAGTCCCAAATAAAATCCTATGGTTTTACATAAAATATAGTGCCTTCTCTCAGCTAATTATTTTGTATTTATCATTTATATAGTTTGTACATATTTGTTTACTTATTGTTTCTTCCATTAGATTGTGAGCTCTTTGAGAGCAGGAACTGTTTTTTGTCTTTTTTTTTTTGCATCCCCAGTGTTTAGTACAATACCCAACACACTTGTTGTTTTGTCCTTCTGACTGTTTGACTGATCATGACCCCATGAATCATAATGTTGTAGCTCCTTCTAGTTTCCACTATCACTCAATCCCCTTTTCATGAAAATCATGATCTTTTCCAATTAATCCCATTACATGACCAAAATATGTGAACTTCAGCTTCAGCATTTGACCTTCCAGTGAATAGCCAAAATTAAGTTTTTTAAAGAATTAACTGATTTGATCTTCTCTCTTTCCATGGGACTCTCAAATGTCTTTTATGGCACCACAATTCAAAAACATTGATTTTTTTTCAGTGCACAGTATTCCTTAAAGCCTAACTCTATAGCCATAAATTGCAATTGGAAAAAAAATACCTTTAAATATGGGGGGGTTTAAAAGGACAAGATGATAGATGTCCTTTTTTGTCTGCAATCCAGATTTGCCAAACTTTCATTTAAAAAAGAAAGCATCTTTTAATTTCATGGCTGTAGTCACTATTTGCAGTGATTTTTCAGCTGAATTCCATGCGTGATTGAGGCATAAAATTAAAGGAAGGTATGAATTCTACACCAGAGGAAGCATTCAAGTTTGAAGAGATTTCCTGGACATGGTAGTTAAACCAAGGATAAATGCAATTGGTGGAATACACCAGTATAGCATGACAGTGATATATCATGTACGTTATAAAACACAAATAGGGATTTTAAAAGATGATAAAAAGAAATGAATAGTATTTCAAAATATTTGTTTCATTTATGAATGGTTCAAAACTAATAATATTTTAATGAAAGAAATATGACTAAATATGCTTCATAATTTTAATACTTTGGTTTAATGCTGATAAAATGAATTAGAAATTCAATTCTGAATTAATTGTATGTATTCATTTATTGGGGTTTTTTTTGAGGCAATAAGGTTTAAGTGACTTGTCCAGGATCACAATACTTGATTTTGATGACTGGAATAGCTGAAAAATTTACCTTGCAAAGACACGTAGATTTAAAGGGAAGAAGTAAATCTTTGTCTGTAATCATTAAATCATTCATCATTCCATTACACCAATTGGTATCAAACATGAAGCCCATAATACACCCAAGTACAATGTGAACCAGATTAAAATAGAGAAAAAATAGAACAAAACATAGGTAATATGGTTTTGGTCAATGTATGGTCCACAGGGATTTTTAGGTTTGGATTAGTGACTCTCTTGTGACTTTTCTCTTTGACGATATCCATGTAAGAGGTTCCTTAAAATAGAGCTGGATAGTGACAATACTCTGTAATAGGTTGGTGACAGTAGAAATGAAGAGGAAAATGAGAAAATAAGAGTTTTCTTAGAGATGGGGTAGATAAAATTTTGCTTTTGAATTTATGTGGTAGCTAGTAGAGAGAAAAGAGTCAAAGATTACCCAAAGTTTCAAATATAGAAGACACAATGAATGATTCATTGGAAGAAATGGTCAAATTATAAGGAAAAGATTTTGGGGACATGATAATAAGTTCAATATTAGAATGCTGAATTTGATATGCCATTGGACATCCAGATGGAGATATGCTTTTGTTAGTTAGACCCTCCTGGCTAAATTTCAAAAGAAAAGGTAAAACAGGAAGTAGAGACTTGGAATTCATCTTCACAAAGTTGATCACTGATGTAATGGGAAAGAGTGAAGAAAAGTGGATTTAGGAAAGAACCCAAGAGAAAGCATCATGATAATAAGCAGCAATAAGCATCCAAAGAGGAAGACAGTGAAAGAGTAGTTAGAAAAGTAGGACATGAACCAGTAGAATCAGTAGAATGTAGTATCTCTTAAGTCAAAAGAGAAGACAGATGTTAAGGGATATTCAAAAGGGTCAGAAACCACAGAGATGTCAAGAGGCATAAGGACTAAAATAAGTTAATTTGATTTAGCAAGCATAATAGGAGGTCATTGGTAATCATAGACAGAAAACAGGTTCAGTAATGTATCATGATTGTAGTGTTTACCACATAGAAAGCCACTAAGGAATGTTTGAATAATGAGAATGTAGAGATATAGAGAAAGAAAATTAGCAATGTGGTTGAAAGATAAGTATTTATTTCAATATGTCAAGTTTAGAGCTTAAAGACTTTTTTTGGTTCAGAGAAATAACCCTGGATCACAATTATAGTGTCTCTCATTAGGATTGGAAACATTAAAAGTGGAATAAATTTCCAAACGTTTACAGCTAAGCTTCCACAGAGAGCAAAGAAGAGGAGGAAAAATTGTTTTATGTAAGAAAGAAGCTGGGAAAATGCTGCTGTGGGGGCACTGAATGCTGATTGTTCTTCCCTCAGTCCCACCCTTAGTCAGCCAATGACATTCAGGAGATACTGCTAATTACTTCTTTAATTTCACCTTTTGTCTATCCCAACTAAAATGCACACACAGTTTGGATGGGAATTTATGTGTGAGGGAAAGCAGTGAGGGTGGTGTCACTTAGTTGATACAGTAGATGTCATCTAAGGATTTGCTAATACTTCTTATGAAAGACAGTAATGCAAAAGTGGAAGGAAGTAATATTTGCTTTAATCATGCAGTGTCATGTTGTCCTTTACCAGCAATAGAGTGTAAAAATTTGGGTTACTTTTACAAACTCATTTTTTTAAATTTAGTCTTGTATTTGAATTGATTTGCATGTTCTTTAAGGGTATTTTAAGGACATGGGGCAGGTAGTTGGTACAATAGATAAAATGCAGGGCCTGAAGTTAGGAAGGCTCATCTTTCTGAGTTCAAATCTGGCCTCAAATATATACAATCTGTGTGACTCTGGGAAAGTTACTTAACTCTATTTGCTTCAATTTCATCTGTAAAATGAGCTGCATGAGGAAATGGCAATCTACTCGAGTCTTTGCCAAGAAAACCTAAAATGGGCTCATGAAAAGTCAGATATGATTGAAACTGCTGGACAAAATGCCATAGACCATCAGAGAGGACTCTAACTCTAAAGAAAGTGTCTGTCCTGGTGACATTGCTATAGGACATCAGTGGCTCTGCATCATTAGAAGCATGAGTTGCACTGTTCATATATGTTCTCTGGACAATTCACATGTACTTATTTTTCAGGGACCCTTTTCAAAAATGATTGCTGTCCACATTTATTTCCTATGAGTCAATCATATTCTCTAATTGTGTATCACACCCTCCTGGTGGTGTGTTAATTTGTTGGAAAGTGGGGAGAACATTTTCCTTGTCCATATATTTTACTGTGCTCAATGATTAAATGTAGTTTGGCTCTTTGCATGGGGATGACCTTTCTTGTTTGGACATTATGTTGAGATTTAGCTTTCTAAAATACCACTTTTATTTACCTATTGTTTAGTAAACATCTTTTCTAAGTGCATTCAAGATCTTTTATAATATAAACCCCAACCCATCTTTTTGTCTTAATTCATAGTCCTTATTAAATTATTTCATACATTCTACTACAACTAAACTATTCAATTTAATGTCTTTCAAATACAATTAGTACATTCTTGTATCTTTACCTTACCCTCCTAGAATGTTCTTATGTTATCTTTCTTCATATAATAATCCTTCACAACCTCCTAAGCTCAGTCCAAATATAACTTTTCTTCTTTGAAACAATTTTTATGGAGTCAAGTCACAGACTTAGCTCCTTCTTCTTTAAAGTGAATGCATTTTATGCATTCATTCAGTGCTTATGACCTACTCTTTATTTTATGTATGTATGTATATATATACATATACATATATGTGTGTATGTATGTATGTGTGTATGTATGTATGTATGTATATGTATTCTTTAGGCAATCAGAGTTAAGAGATTTGTCCAGGATCACACAGCTAATAAATGTCTAAGGCTAGATTTGGATTTAAGTCCTGACTTCAGGGATAATACACTATCCTCTCTACCATCTAGCTGCCCCTTGATTTATTTTTATTATACCTAGCTGGCTCTTGTGTCTTGAATTTGACTATAAACCTCCTCAAGAAAAAGACTAATTCATATTTTATCCCCTAGTGTGCTTAGAAAAATTCTCTATGTATTTCTTATGGAAGATAGTATGACATGAGGGATAATGGGAAGGAGGATCTATATTCAAGTCTTATGACATATTTTGTGATGTTGAACAAATCACTTCCCCTCATAGTATTTACACATCTCTCTATGATGACACATTGCAAGGTTTCTTAAACTATAGTATATCAGTGTAAAGTTTTCATTCTTGAAGTTCTCTAAATGGATGAAATTGCAGATTTGGACAAAAAATAGTTAACAAATATTTGTTTGATTCTAATATTTCAGAAATTATTCAATTAATTAAATATTGTTTTTAGTTATTTTAAAAATAATTTCCCCTATAATTTTAACTTCTTAAATCTCAAAAAATCAAAACTTTGTATACTTCGATTTAAATAAAATATTTGAGAGAAGGGGCATATTTCTGGCAGATATTCAATGAGAATGAATTTGACTCTTAGCCCGGTACATTCCATGTAATCTAACAGCAGGAAACACATTCAAGTTGAGATTATTATAACCAAGTAGACCATAATTTGTTCCAAATTCCTCAAGCCAATCAACACAATATCATTTGAAACTAAGTTAAAATATGTAATATTGTCTTTTAAATGGCTTCATTTTAAAAAAATATTTTTAGACATTAGGTAGACATGGTGATAGTTTTTGTATTTTAAAAACATAACATCCAAAAAGAGATATGAGATTTGAAGAAGTCAGTCCACTCCTTTTATAAAGAGATTGAGGCTTGAAGCTATTTTTTTTAAAAATTTATTTATTTGTTTATTTTTGCTGAGGCAATTGGGGTTAAGTGACTTGCCCAGGATCACACAGCTAGGGAATGTTAAGTGTCTGAGATCAGATCTGAACTCAGGTCTTCCTGACTTTAGGGCTGGTGCTCTATCCACAGCACCACCTAGCTGCCCCTGAAGGTATTTTTAAACATAAATTCTTCAAGATATGAGAAGAAATCCCTGCCCCACTCTTTTTGCAGGAGTTAGCGGTCAATGGGTATGGCACATTGTATATGCTTTCAGACTTTTTGATGTGTAGATCTTAGACTTTATGATTAATATGAGTAAAGTAAAAAGAATCACAGAATTGGAAAATGTGATTCAGCTAGTAAGAGACCTTTGAAATCATCTAGTCCAAATATCTTTTTGATTGTTACTAGTTATTAGATTAATTAAGTATTAGATTAATATAGCTTGTCTTAATGAGAAGAGATTTCTTGTACCCGAAAGTCAGCAAGCCCATATTTCTTTTTTCTTTCTTTTTTAAAAAGATTATTATTATTTTGGCAAGGTTATTGGGGTTAAATACCTTGTCCAAGGTTACAGAACTAGTAAGTGTTAAATGTTTGAAGTCATATTTGAACTCAAGTTGTCCTAACCCCAGGGCTGCTGCTCTATCCACTGTATCATCTACATACCCAAGTCTATATATTTCAAAGGCATAACTGGGAATTTTGACACCAAGGGGAAAAGAGAGGCTAGGTGAGAGAATTTATTTGAGGAGCATTTGCTATTAAAAGAAATCTTGCCCTAAATCCTTGAGAGTTGTTTAACATACTGAAGGAAAGATGCTTCTGGTCTTGGAAGAAAGGGTGGGGAAAAACAATATGGCCCCAGACAACAGCAATTGAGAGTGAGGCTAAATTATAGCCCAGAAAAATGCTGAAGATACCCCCAGATTTTGGTACTCTGGGAGAAAACCCATCGATCTACCTATCACAGTAGAAATTCTCTATTTTTGTAGGGTCACGGTTAGATATTTGTGAGATAGAGAATTTTACATCAGGAACCTTTTACTGTTATCATATTCCTGGGATTCAGAAAGAACAATTATTTGGCAAAAGTAAAAATGTTAATAAAACTGATGGAATGCAGTTGTTATCACTTCTTGGAAAAGGGATAGAAAACAAACTTTGGGGGGGTGGAAAGATGTATAAACTTCATACATTTCTTCAAGTTTTAGACAGGAGTTAATGCTAGCTGTGCACAGGTGAGAAAAGTTGCCATTTGTTCTACTTGCTTACGAGAATAAATCCATAAGTAGTTGCCACGGCTTAGTTCAGTAGCCTTCTAGATTACTGGGGAGGAATCAGTATCATTTGTTTGTGAAATTTCTCCTTCAGCTATTGTGAAATGCAGCTTTCAGAGACAGCCATTTTGAAGCACAAAGTAATAGCTTTGAAGTGAAACATAACTGAGAGTGCCAATTTTTTTCTTCTTTTGGCCCATGATTTGTGTGGCATTTGGACAATGACAAATTTTCTGCCCTAAGCAAAATAAATCCTGAGCACAAAATAAGGGGCTGGGAGGTGATGGTATTGATTTTAGCGAGTTGAAGAATGAACTTGTTGACATTATAGGAGAAAGGTCATTGATTTTCATGTCAGAAGATCTTGATAAATTCTAATTCTGACACTTACTACCCTTGCGATCTTAGGTTACTCAACTAACTTCCATTGACCTTTACTTCCTCATTTGTGAAGTAAGGGAATTAACCTATGAGTTCTTGAAGATCTCTTTCAGATCCAGATCTATTATCTTATGAAGCCTTTCCTAAGTAATTTAGGAATCAAGAAATTTAGAATCAGCTTTTTCAGAAACAAAAGACATATAAAAATATTACCTATGATTTTAAGCAGAGACAGCTGTTTTGTGTAGAAAAGAGTATTGAACAAGGTTAGAAATTTAAAAAAATGAATTGATGTCTCATTCTTCATATTTATTTGCCAGGTGACCACTGGCAATACATTTAACCTTCTTCTGTTTACACTCCCTGATTTATAAAAAAAAAAAAGGAAATAATAATACTAACACTACCATAGCAGATACTTTAGTGAGGAAGGTGCTTTAATTGTTAAATGGGAGCTTCAGAAGTACCAGAGTACTGAACATAAAGCTAGGTTTTCAGGCACAGATCTGTGTTTGAATTCTGAATCTGCCACTGATATTCCTGTAATCTTGGGAAAATCACCAAATTGATAAGCTTCTATTAAGCACTTAGTATGGTTTATAAGTATGTAAACGTTAGCACTTAATATGGTCTTCAAGAAGTTTACAATCTTTTTCTGTGTATATATGTAGCAATTGGGATTAAGTGACCTCTCAAAGATCACACAACTAATAAGTCTTGAGTGTCTGAGGGTGGATTTGAATTCACATTCTCTTGACTCCAGGGCTGGTAATCTATCTACTATGCCCTCTTGCTGCCCAAGGAGCTTACTTTTTAATGGTGAATGAATATTTGTCTCTAAGAAATGTAAAGAGCAGATGCAAGATAGTCTTAAGTGGCAAGGCACTAAAAGCTGGGTCTCAGTTTCCATATGTGTTAAAAACCTACTTTGGACTGGATGACTTCTGAAATTGCTCAGGGGCAATATTGTGAATGGAATTCCATATATACTGCTAAAGAATATTTTCCAATGAAACTTCCAGGTGCTAAATAAAGCCAATAAGAAGATATTAATGAGCTTTATGCAATGCTCACATGTGAAAGAAGTGATTTTTTTCATGTATAATATTTAGTCTAACACAATTCAGTACTTCATCCCTTTTCCTCTGACCCCCTTATCCTGTCATTTCTATTAGGAGAGGCACTAGCACATTGGGGACAGGTTGCTAGATTTAAAATGTGGAGACATGAGTTGGATTCCCAGTCTTTATTCTTCCAAATGTGACCATTATAATTTGTAATTTCTTTTTTTTTGAACTCCATAAAATGGAGATATTAGTAAGCACATTTCCTTTCACACAAAGTAGTTTTAAGGGAAGATACTCTGTAAGAGCCTTCACGCTTTCTATAAATGAGATAACATCAGAAGGGAAAGAACACAGATTTCTGTCCATCTATATCTGTCACCTTTTTAGGTAAAAAAAACATATTACTCAGTGGTAGCTCTTTTCAAAATTTTACCCTTAATTCCATCACAGTAGCATGGCTGATTATTAAGCTGATAATGTCTTTCTGTCGATGATTTTCAAAACAGGCATCATCATCTTGTTCATTTAATTTAAATAAAGAATGAAAGGTACAGAGTAAGGTTGGGATGGTTTTGTTGGATTTTGTCCTTCATTTTAACTCAGAGGTGTGAACCCAATTAAAATACAGGAAAAGATTTAACAAAATAAATAAAAATATAATAGAACACAAATAATGTCCATGTCATTTTCTAAGTCAACTCTGTACCTGCAGAAATTCTTATATATGTTCTATGGTAGAGACCACAATTTTGAGAAGCTTGAAAGAATCTGTAGGCAGCTGAGTTATACAGTGAGTTACACAGGGGATTGAAAAGAGAATGTCAAAAAAAAAAAAACAGATGAAGGTGACCTTGCTGTACCAGATATAAAACTATATTATAAAGCAGCGGTCATCAAAACCATTTGGTACTGGCTGAGAAATAGAGCAGTCGATCAGTAGCATAGGATAGGATATCAGGACAAGCTAGGTAATAACGTTAGCAATTTAGTGTTTGATAAACCCAAAGACCCCAGCTTTGGGGATAATTACTCATTATTTGGCAAAAACTGCTAAGAAAATTGGAAACTAGTGTGGAAGAAATTAAGGCTGGACCCACACCTAACACTGCATACCAAGATAAGATCAAAATGGGTTCATGATCTAGATATAAAGAGTGATATTATAACCAAATTAGAGGAACATAGGATAGTTTACCTCTCAGACTTGTGGAGATGGAATAAATTTATGTCCAAAGAAGATCTGGAACTCTTAATTGAACACCAGATAGATAATTTTGATTATATTAAGTTAAAAAGTTTCTGTACAAACAAAACTAATGCAGACAAGATTAGGAGGGAAGCATCAAATTGGGAAATCATTTTTACATTTAAGGGTTCTGATAAAGGTTTCATCTCTAAGATATATAGAGAATTGCCTCATATTTATAAGAATTCAAGCCATTCTCCAATTGATAAATGGTCAAAGGATATGAACAGACAATTTTCAGATGATGAAATTAAAACTATTTATAGTCATATGAAAAGGTGCTCCAAATCACTATTGATCAGAGAAATGCAAATTAAGACAACTCTGAGGTACCACTACACAACTGTCAGATTGGCTAAAATGACAGGAAAAGATAATGACGAATGTTGGAGGGAATGTGGGAGGACTGGGACACTGATACATTGTTGGTGGAGCTGTGAACGGATCCAGCCATTTTGGAAAGCAATTTGGAGCTATGCTGAAAAAGTTATCAAACTATGCATACCCTTTGACCCAGCAGCATTTCTATTGGGCTTATATCCCAAAGAAATCATAAAAGAAGGAAAGGGCCCCACATGTGCAAGAATGTTTGTAGCAGCCCTTTTTGTAGTGGCTAGAAACTGGAAACTGAATGGGTGCCCATCAATTGGAGAGTGGCTGAATAAATTATGATATATGAATGTTATGGAATATTATTGTTCTATAAGAAACAACCAGCAAGACGATTTCAGAGAGGCCTGGAGAGACTTGCATGAACTGATGCTGAGTGAGGTGAGCGGAACCAGGAGATCATTATACATGGCAACAACAGTACTATATGAGGATCAGTTTTAATGGACATGACTCTCTTCAACAATGAAATGCTTCAAACCAATTCCAATTGTTCAGTGAAGAAAGCCATATGCACCCAGAGAGAGGGATGTGAGGTGTGGACCACAACATAACATTTTCATGTTTTCTATTGAGGTTTGCTTGCATTGTATTTCCTTTATCAGATTATTATTTCTTGTAGATACGATTTCTCCTGAACAAAAAATGATGTGTGGCAATAATATACATATATTCGATTTCTTAAGTATTCTAACATAATTATCATGTAGTGGATATCCTGCCATCTAGGGGAGGGGTGGGGAGTAGGGGGGAAAAATTTGTAACAGAAAGCTTTGTAAGGGTTAATGTTTAGGAATTACCCATACATATGTTTTGCAAATAAAAAGTATTAATAAAAAAATAAAAGAAAAATAAAAAAAGAAAAATTAAAAAAAGAAAAGAGAATGTCCAGGAAGGATTCAATTCAAAATATTTTGCTTTCTTTAAAAGAAACCAAGAGAAGATGGGAAATATTAGGTGCTAATGTGTTGAATCTGCATTTAATTCATTTCAGTTGAATGAACAAAGGGAAGACTAGAATCTTTATTAGTATTATTATTGATGATAATACTGATGATAACTGATATTTATATAGTGCCAGACATTGTGATAAATGTAATGAAATATTATTTTGTCCTCAAAATTACCCTGGGAAGTAGTTGCCATTATGATCCCCATTTTACAGTTGAGGAAATTTTGGTGAATAGAGCTTGTGGCTTGACCAAGTTTATATACTTAATAAGTGTCTGAGACTACATTTGCACTCTCATCTTCCAGACTCCAGTTAGGAGCACTCAGTATTACATCAATTTTGCAATGTAGTTAGCTTACTTCTTGTTCTTTCCCAGATTCCTTTAATTTTTAAAACATATATAATTTTAGCTTTCTTGGTATCACTATCAGTTTCCAATAACTATTTCATTCTGAATTTTTATAATAGAAAAACAATTAAGCAAAACAAATTGAGACAGTGATTTTGTCAATTTTCACATGCATTGTATTACATGCAACCTTATTCCACCACCTATATAAGAAGAAAGTAGATGTATTTCATATTCAGTTTTCTTGAGCAAAAATTAACATTATATATAATCTGAAATCTTATATTTCAGTGTGGTTTTCATTTACATGCTTCTTATTATTATGTATAGCATTCTCCCAGGTCTTTTTATTTCATTTTACATCAATTCATTTGTTTCTCCATATTTCTCTGAATGCTTCCTGAATGCTATTTGTAGTATCTTGCTGAATAGTTAACATTCTATTACAATCATACTTCATTTCATCTTCTATTGAAGTTGAACTTCTATTCTATACTGTGAGTCATTCAACTGTAGACTTAAATAAATTTTTAACAGAAAGATTATTCCATACTCAAGAATATTTTTATCAAATAGCCATTTCTTCTGTGGCTCTTCTTTTTTAAGGGCAAAATCATCAGTTCTGCCTGATTTTGGCTGTTTATACTTAACCTTGCAAAAAGAAGATGCAGTTTCCAAAATGCTGATGTGGTTGAAAATGGAATCCCAAATTATTTTCCAAAATAGTTGGAATATACAGGGTTCTACCAACAGTGTAGACAGCTGTCCTAACTAAGCTACATGATCTCATATTTTGTTTATTTATTTTCAATACTAATATTATTTTTCCAAGTACATGAAAAGATAGTTATTAAAATTCATTTCTGCAAAGCCTTGTTTTCCAAATTTTTTCCCACCACCACTTTTCCCTTTCCCTAACACAGCAAGCAATCTAATATAGGTTAAATGTGTGCAATTTTTCTAAACATATTTCAATATTCATCATGCTGTGTAAGAAAAATCATATCAAAAGAAGAACCCTCCCCATATTTCACATCTTTGAGCAATATGATATAGTCCAAAGAATACTACTTTCAAGAGAACTAGCTTTAAACTCTGCCTCAGATAATAGTTGAATCATCATGAACACTTGAAATTCTCAGAGACTCAGCTTTTTTCAAATTGTAAAATGGGAAAAATAATACCCTATTTATACCACAGGATTGTTATTTGCAATGCACATTTCAAACCTTAAAGAGTTGTATAAATAAGATTTTTCTCCCAGGAGCATTCACAAATGATCTGTCTTATTCATTAGTGACCATGAATCTTTCCTTCCCTTTAGACTTAATCACCTGCTTTCTGCAAGACCTTTCTCCAATTAGGGGTCCCTCATGCATGTGTTAAGCTATGGGGGATCTTTTATAAACCCATCTCTTTGATTATTCAACATTCCATAACATTTTCAAAAAACCTTTGAGTATTTAATTTGAGTAAGGCATAAAAAAGAAGGAAGAAGAAGAAGAATTAGAATTAAGAAGAAGAGGAAGAAGAGGAAGAGGAGGAGGAGGAGGAGGAAGAGGAGGAGGAGGAGGAGGAAGGGAATAAGTTTTTATATACTACCTATGATGAGTCAGCTACTTTGCTGAGCACTTTTTTCCTTCCAATATTATCTCATTTAATCCTTACAAATATCTTGCTAGGTAAATATTATTATGATTCCTGTTTCACAGGTGAGGAACCTGAACAGAAGTTAAGAGACTTGGCCAGAGTCACACAGCTAGTAAGTGCCCAAGGCCAGATTTGAATTAGATCTTATTCATTCCAGGGCCAATAGCTTATTCACTGCACCACTAGTTGTGATGCTTGGCAAAGGTTTTTTCTATTGACATGGAAAACATGTTGCTTCCAAATGGAAGTGAAATTCTGTATGGATGGTGAAGTCTTCCAAGTTGCTCATGTTTGTGGATGCCATTGTGCTAATTGGCTCAAATTCCAGACTTTACAGGACTTTCTTTTTTTAAAAAAGCTATTATTTAAAAGAATTTGGAGTGAAAATTCAATACAGAGGGGAAAAAATCCCATATGAATGGAAAGTACTTCTCGACTGGGTTATGACATTGATTTTTCCATTGTTTTGATACATTAGTTCAAATATCTAGGGATGGTTTTGCTGATTGATAATGAGCTGGAATCAGAATCAGATAAGAAAAAGAAAGCAAGTTGGATTGTGCCTAGGTTATTACCTGGATAATCCCATATTTTTACACTAATTTTCTACAAATGATAATATTTAGTTACACATTTAAGACTAATAATAATGATAACAACAACTAATATTTATACAGTAATTTAAAGTTTGCAAAACACTTTATGTTATATACTTTTACACTCATAAGAACCATGAAAAGTAGATGATATCATAATGCTTATTTTACTAATTAGAAAACAGGAATAGTTGTATGTATGTATGTGTATGTATATATGTATTTTTCTATGTGTGTGTATATACATACATACATACATACATACATACATACATACATACACACAGATAGAAATAGGGAGCCAGATACACACAGAAAGAGAGAGAGAAAGAGACACACACAGAAAGAGAGAGAGAAAGACACGCACATAGAAAGAGAGAAAGAGACACACACACACAAAGAGACATAGAGACAGACAAAGACAGAGAGAAAGAAAGAGAAAGAGGGGAGAGAGAGCAACACAGAGACACAGAGAGACACACACATTGACAGAAAGAGTGAAAGAGACAGATAGAAAGAGACACAGAGACAGAGAAAGACACACAGACAGAGACAGAGACAGACAGAGACAGAGAGGAAGAGAGAGAGGGAAAAGGACAGAGTGACAGAAAAAGAGGGAGAAAAAGAAAAAAAGAGAGAGAGAGAAAGAGAAACACAGAGACAAAGACAGAGACAGAGAATCACAGATAAGAGAGAGACAGAGAGATAGAGATAGGGAGAGAGAGAGAGAGAGAGAGAGAGAAAGAGGGAGGAGTGGGAGAGGGAGAGAGAGATGGAGATGGGAAGGGGTCAGCTAGGTGGCTCAGTGGATAGAGTACTGGGCCTGAATCAGGAAGACCTGAGTTCAAATCTATCCTCAGATACTTCCTAGTTCTTTTGACTTGTGGGCAAAGTATTTAGTCTGTGCCTTAATCTATTAGGTAAGAAACTGACCAATCATTCTAGTATCTTTGCCACATGGACAGTATTGACGTGCTATATTCCATAGTGTTACAAAGCATCAAATACAAATTGAATGATGGAACAACAGCAAGAAGATAGACACATACATATCTATATCTATCTATTCATTCATCCATCTACCCATCTTTCTATCTAGTCATCTATCTATCCATCAATTATCTATTTATCTATCTATCTATCTTATATGGATAGATGCTGAGGGTGGACACTGAATTGGACTCAGAAGCAAATGGAAAAGATTAGAAATGATTTATTTGAGAAAATTCCATTGTGCTTTGAATCACCCTTAGTTGCTCCCTGAGACAAAGAACTGGCTATCTTTATTAACATTAATATTTTTCCAGTGATATTGTATGGTTCTGAGTCATATAATAATGCTGTGTGATTGTGTGTCATGCAATACCACAATCTCTGAATAGTTGACATTGTAGGTCATCCAAAAGTCAAGGAAGAATTACATGGTCCTGATGTGTAGGTGACAACATTTATCAAAAAGGACTTGCACAGAAGGCAGAAATGAGGGAAGCTGACATATGAGTAGAACAGGAGATGGATCATTCAGGTGGAAAATTTGGAAAAAATGAGAGACTTAGAGTAAAGTTGAGGGAATAGACTGGGGATTTATGGCAGTATACAGACACAAGCTTTAACCAAGATGAGAAGAGTTAAATAGATTGCATTGTCAATCAAATCTCAGATACATTCATATATATATACATGTATATATATATATATATATATATATATATATACCACATTCATCTTTTTTCCTATGAACAGATTTTAAGATATTGGAGTGGAGTGCCTTTGCCACAATAGGGAGAAAGAGGCAAGCAAGGAGTTGATCTGGAGCAAGTATTGTTCCTGGTGAACATTGAAAATACCACTAAAATGTGAAAGGCACAATAGGATTGATTATTGAGGTAATGGATGATGTACAGTGTAGGCTGGGATAGGAGTGGGAGGAAACAAAACAAAACAAAAAAGCAAAAACAACAACAAATGATTATGAGAAAAGATTCATATTGTGGATGCTGTTGATTAACCATCAATTCAGCTGCTTTTATCCATGTTCTGTCTTGACTTCTGTAACTTTGACTTGTTATATTTTGTACCTATCCCCATATTTTGAAAATTATGTGTTCATTTTCTTTCTCTATGCACTTTCCTTTTTCTTTCCATCTCTCTGTCTTACTTTTTCTTGCTTCCTGCTTCTACCCCTGCTCTTCTTCTGTTCAATGTCCCAACCATTCAATCTGACCCTTTTCCTATTATATTTTACTGTCCCTTTAAAATGATGACATTGATCTAGTTTGGCTATGCTGACGTGACAAAACAGATAGTGCTATAAGGGGAAAAAGCAATCAAGTCCATTTTCTCAGTGTCACATGGATGAAATATCAGCATGATTGTCACTTGTTTGGAAGAACTGAGGAATTTACACAGATGTTTCCATATTGTTTAAAATAGCTTTATAATCTTAATTATGTCCAAATGCTGAATATTAGAGCTGGAAGAAATGATTTGGTTCTAACTCACTCATTTTACAAATGAGGAAACAGAGATCTAGGAAAGTTTAGTGACTTGATCAATTTTACACAACTGGTTTGTGGCAAAAACCAGGCCTAAGGTAAATCAAAGCAATGACCATTTATAAAGTACTTATCATGTACTAGGAACTGCTAATTGTCTGGGAATAGAAGTGCAAGCAAAAGGAAAAGTAGCCTTTATAAAAATTACTGTTTATTCCAAGAGGGAGAACACACACTTAAAAGAAAACTCAAAAGCAATAATGTTAATCAGAAGTATGGCCTGGAGAGAAATGTAGTTTGTATATCCTGGGCCTGTCCCCAACGTGGAAGGACTGGAAGATATTGCAAACAAGAGATTGGGACCAGAGATGTAGAAGGATGTTCTAGAATGGGAATGGGAAAAAGACAGGGGCAGATGCAAGCTCCAGAATGGGATGTTCCAGTATGAGACTGCATTTGAGGCATGATATTGAAGTGCAGAAAGTCATAAACACATCAGAGAAAATTATGGGGAGCTTGGTAACTCCCAAGCTAGTGTTTTTTTTTTCCTGCTATTTCAAAATACAAAGGTTGACATATGAAATAAGAATGTAATAATATGTTTTGTGATAAATTGTACTTTTATGTAAAAAATAAAATGAAATGTAAAAGGAGGGGGGAAGGATTAATATTAAAATTGATAATGTATATAGCAATTAGAGGAAATAAAAGAAATTGCAAATTTTCTTATGTATATTTTTTGATTATGCAAATTTAGGTCCAAGACTTCAAAAATAATTTCTGAAAAAAAATTATATGATAAATAAGAATGCCTTAGTGTAGTACATACAGACGCAACTTTGCATTCAAGAAGACTTGGTCTTAATTTCCAATTTGATGCAAACTGATTGTATTACCTGAGGAAATCAATCAACCTCATTGTGTCTCAGTCAAATCTTTAAAACTATAACTTACAGAGAAGTTGCAAACCTGCATTGATAGAGGAAGTTCTTCATGAGGAGTTCCCTTCATTAATGTCTACTAAAAAATCGCTGAAGAGTCATAGCGAATTATAGGATAGGAATTGTAGAGACTACTTAAATTATCTCCCTGCTTTTTATCAAGTTCACACTTAAATCATTTACTTAGAAGTCTGATCTGTTTCAAAGTCTCCAGGGAAGTTTCCTTGGGCTCCTTTAATATTTAAACACCTAAAGCTGATTGATTAAAAACTTCATTACTATTGCCTTTTGCTATATCCTAATCTCATTTTTTTTCTTAGCAGGCAATGTGAAGACAAATAGGATATCTTTTTAGAATATTTGGACCTAGGATGATTTGCAAAGGTCAATGCCCATTGCTTTAGAAGACCTGTAGACTTGTATCCTATAGGACTTTTTGTTCCTTTGTCTGACTAATTTATGTGTTAGTTATTTCAAAGGCAGCACTGAGAGAGGTACATAATAACTAAAGGCTGAAATAAATCATGGACATTAAGATTGCTATGCATGACAACCAAAAGTTATAGATGTAAGCAACACAACTAGAAAAGAACCTGAGGCTTCATTTCATTCATGCTTTTTCTTCCTCATTTTACAAACGAGGGAACAGAGGACCAGATAACAATAGCTGATATTTATAAAAAACCCTTAAAGTTTGCAAAGAACTTTCTGTTATTCAAACCTCAAGACAACTGCATCTAATTCTTAAAATAAAAAACAGAGGCCATGCATAAGGTAAAGAACCTGTTCCTTGGTGTTTATATGGCTTGTGAGTGTTAAAGATGAAATTTGAACCAGTCACCTTGATTCCTGATTCTACTGCACCAGATTACCTCTTGAATAGATTACATGACTTGCCAAAATAATAAAGAGAATTCAATCCAGATATTCTGTTTCCAGGCCCATTACTCTTTTTTAATTAATATTTTATTTCCCCAATTACACATAAAAGCAAGTTTAAACATTTATTTTAAATAAATTCTTCCAAATTCTCTCCCTCTCTTTCTCTCCTACTCCCTCATTGAGAAGGCAGAAAATTTGATATAGAGGTTCTAGATGTGAAGTCATGCAAAATATATTTCCATATTAGTCATGTTGTGAAAAAAGCATAGGCCAAAAACCAAAAAAAAACCAAAGAAAATGATTTTAAAAAAATATGCTTTGATTTGCATCAGTTCTTTCTTTGTGCATGGATAGTATTTTTCATCATAAGTTTTTTAGGTTGTTTTGGATTTTGTGTTGCTGAGAATAATTAAGTCATTCACAACTGATCACCATACAATATTGCTGTTACTATGTGAAGTGTTTACTTTGTTCTGCTCTGTTCACTTTGTCTCAGTTCATGTTAAATCTTTTCAGGTTTTTCTCTTCATTTCTTGTAATAGCATGATAGTACTCCATCAAAATCGTATTGCTCAGTTGTCCCCCAATTGATAGGCATCCCTCAATTTCCCGTTCTTTGTAACCACTAAATGAGTTGCTATTAATAAAGCATTCTTACTCTTTAGAGTATGCCACAGAAATTTTAGACCCTTGCTAATATGGAAACAGTAATTATTATACTTGGAATAATTATGCAATTACGCCTAAAAGACTCAATATTAAGCCTGACTTTCTGAAGTACTGATAAGATTTTTTATATGGTCTCTTGTTTCTTGTTTTTTGTTTGTTTGTTTGTTTCATATCTTATGATTGAAATACTAATGACCACTTAATATTTCCCTCTAAAATGCAGGGACTTTTCTACTGTGTAGACTTATAGATGTTTCTTTGGTAGAAAAATTAACTTGTTTTATACTGTTTCATTTTAAGAAAACTCCAAAGGAACAAATAAGACCTAGAAATTGTGTTGTCATTCCATTAAGTATCCCTAAAGTACTGAGGTAAAGAGGCATAGAACAAGTGAAGTGAAAGAATTTGGAGTAATTCTTTGTTTGGTGTTTAAGTTGGGTATAAATTTTAATTGTTTCACAGAGATAATGCTTTCTTAGGGTAACTTCAAATAAAAGATGTTCAGAATATATACCCAGAATTGGGAAAGCTTCCATTCTAATACTGCTCCATTAGTGCTTTCCCAAGTGACATCAGTCAAAGGACCTTCGGTTCACATCTGTAAAACCTATGAGCTAACTGCTTGACTCAGTTTCTTCATATGAAAATGAAGGAATTGGACAAGATAATCTGTAAGACTGGTTTTAGCTCTGAAATTCGGTAATGTGAAGTGTGCATATACACACTTGTCAATGTAAATTTTAAAAAGGGGTATAAAAATCAGTCATGTATCAGGACGTTTTGTTTATAAAACTGCAGATTGCTAAATACTTGGATCCTGAGGTGTTGATTTCATTTTTTCTGGTTTCAATTTCTACATAATTTCAGCCTGTTTGATTAATCTTTCATGATATTGCAATCAGATGTTCCATAAATAACCATCAGTATTATTAGATATTAGTGGAATATTAAATTAGCTATTGACTTTACTGTAAAAGAAAGACCTTATTTGGGCATTTGGATGGAATTTAATTCTCTTAATCTTCAATTTAACTATATATATATATATATATATATAGAGAGAGAGAGAGAGAGAGAGAGAGAAAGAGAGAGAGAGAGAGAGAAAGAGAAAGACTTTCCTAAAAATACATATATACCCACCATCACCACCACCATTATCATCACTACTTCTACCCCCAAAATAGCTTTCTCCAATTCTTTCATGATAGACTTTATTTTTTTTTAAATTTTTATTTTATTTGCATAACATATGTGTGGGTAATTCTTCAACAATAACCCTTACATAGCTTTCCGTTACAAATTTTTCCCCCAACTCCCCACCCCTCCCCTAGATGGCAGGATATCCACTACATGTTAATTATGTTAAAATATTGGCAAATCGAATATATGTATACATATTTCCAAACTTATCATTGGTGTGCAAAAAAAATCTTATCTACACAAACGATATATCAGATAAAGGAAACACAATGTAAGCAAACATCAATCAAGGAGTATGAGAATGTTATGTTGTGGTCCACATTTCGCATCCCTCTCTCTGGGTGTATATGGCTTTCTTCAGTGAACAATTGGAGGTGGTTTGAAACATTTCATTGTTGAAGAGAGCCATGTCCATCAGAATTGATCGTCATATAGTACTGTTGTTGCCGTGTATAATGATCTCCTGGTTCTGCTCATTTCACTCAGCATCAGTTCATGTAAGTCTCTCCAGGCCTCTCTGAAATCATCTTGCTGGTCATTTCTTACAGAACAATAATATTCCATAATATTCATATACCATAATTTATTCAGCCATTCTCCAATTGAAGGGCATCTATTCAATTTCCAGTTTCTAGCCACTACAAAAAGGGCTGCCACAAACATTCTTGCACATGTGGGGCCTTTTCCTTCCTTTATGATTTCTTTGGGATATAAGCCCAATAGAAATGCTGCTGGGTCAAAGGGTATGCACAGTTTGATAACTTTTTGAGCATAGCTCCAAATTGTTCTCCAGAATGGCTGTATCCGTTCACAGCTCCACCAACAATGCATCAATGTCCCAGCCCTCCCACAACCCCTCCAACATTCATCATTAACTTTTCCTGTCATTTTAGCCAATCTGACAGGTGTGAAGTGGTATCTCAGGGTTGTCTTGATTTGCATTTCTCTGATCAATAGTGATTTGGAGCACCTTTTCATATGACTATAAATAGTTTTAATTTCATCCTCTGAAAATTGTCTGTTCATATCCTTTGACCATTTATTGATTGGAGAATGGCTTGAATTTTTATAAATATGAGACAATTCTCTATATATTTTAGAGATGAGACCTTTATCAGAACCCTTAAATGTAAAGATGATTTCCCAATTTATTGCTTCCCTCCTAATCTTGTCTGCATTGATTTTGTTTGTACAAAAACTTTTTAACTTAATATAGTCAAAGTTATCTATCTGGTTTTCAATTAAAAGTTCCAGTTCTTCTTTGGATATAAATTTATTCCATCTCCACAGGTCTGAGAGGTAAACTATATTATGTTCCTCTAACTTGTTTACAAAATCACTCTTTATATCCAGATCATGAACCCATTTAGATCTTATCTTGGTATGTGGTGTTAGATGTGGGTCAAGCCCTAATTTCTTCCACACTAGTTTCCAGTTTTCCCAGCAGTTTTTGTCAAATAGTGAATACTTATCCCAAAAGCTGGGGTCTTTGGGTTTATCAAAAACCAAATTGCTATAGTTATTGCCTAGTTTGTCTTGTGATTCTATCCTATTCCACTGATCGACTACTGTATTTCTTAGCCAGTACCAAATGGTTTTGATGACCGCTGCTTTATAATATAGTTTTAGATCTGGTACAGCAAGTCCACCATCTTCAGCCTTTTTTTTCATTAATCCCCTTGAGATTCTAGACCTTTTGTTTTTCCAAATGAACTTTGCTACTATTTTTTCTAGATCTGTAAGATAATTTCTTGGGAGTTTGATTGGTATGGCACTAAATAAGTAAATTAGTTTGGGTAGTATTGTCATGATAGACTTTAAAAAAATATCAGCATGTATGTTTAAGATTTAGTTGTGTATAAGGCTCTTGAGATTGGTTGAAAGGATACATTTAAATGCATAGTACTAAATTTTTTCCTTACAAATATATTTTGCTTTCCTAAAATTATATATAGAGATAATGAGAATAATGAGATTTTGAGCAGTTTAGACAAAAGCTTATCATTCACCAGGTGGGGATATATCTTACTGAATTGAATATAATTATTGCCTTTCAGAAGTATAAAGTTCTAAATTATTAAACATAATAGCGGTTGACATTTAGTGCTTTAAAGTTTGCACCATGCTTTGTATACAACAAAAGGTAAAGTAGATACTATTATTATTTTATTGCTGAGAAAACTCAGACTGTCCTCTTCTCTTACAGACTGCTTTGTTAGTAAAAATACTAACATTTAATTCTCCTTATTCTGACTTCAATCTCCTTCTTTTCTAATATCAACCCAGTAGTGGTCCATTTCAACAGTATTCTACCTTTGCTCTAGAATTTCTTGCCTTGTTGTACCACTTGCTTCTCTTTTACCAACCTCAATCTTGGTTTTACCTCAACAGCTGCACCTTCTGCTTCCATTTAGAAATAGCTGTAGATCCAGCCATTTTGGTACATTGTAAATTCCTGATTTTAACTTCAAGTGGATCTCCACTGGATAAAAACTATGCTTTTATTTCAAATTGATCCATGCTCACTCTCCAAAGAACTTGTTTTAAATATTCTCTTGTCTTCTAAAATCATCATCATTTCTTCTTCCATTTTCTTCCACTAACAACCTTATCTCCTGCTTTCTTGAGAAAATTGAGACTATTTAACATGAACACACTCTTAGCCAATTCTCTTCCTTCCACCCCTGCTTTTGATATTATCTTCCACTTTTTCCTCCTTTCTTATTATCTGAAAAATACATAGTTATTCTTGCTAAGGCCAACTACAAAACATGTATAATTGTATTTGCTGCCATCTATCAACCCACCAACCAACAAGCTTTAATTAAGCATCTGCTATGTGCTGAACACAATGCTAGTAATCGAGGAAATAAGTACAAAAAATAAAATAATCTCTACTGTTCTCACTTTTGATGAACTTATATGTAAACTCATGGAGCTTAGGTAGGACAACATGTGCATCTTAAAATAAATCCAACTCAGCATGTCCCAAACTGAAATTCTTATTTTTTTCTTCTCAGTTTCTAAACTTCTTTATACATGTAAAAGGTAACACTATCCTTCCAGTCTCCTACATTCTCATATTCAAAACCTTTCTATTATCCTCAACTTTTCATTTTCTCTCACCACATATCCAATTCATTGCTGAATCTTGCCATATATACCTTCACTACATCTCTTGCACCTAATTTAACCCTGTCTTTGTTTACACAGGCAACATCTTAGTTCATGCTCTCAATTAGTTTAGTTCATGTTCATTATCTCTCTTGCTAGATTATTGCAATAGTTTCAAATTTGCTTTGCCTGATTCATTTTCCTCACTCTCATCTGTTTTCTCAGTTTTATCAAAACAATTTCCCTTAAATTCAGATATGATTATGTATCTCCACTACTCAATTTGAGAGACCTCCCATTGCTCTTGTACTAAATAAAAACCTTTCCATTTAAACTTTAAAGCTCTTTACTACCTGATCTCAATTTATGTTTAAGGTTTCTCGGACATTTTTATTACCCACCCTCCACCTCAACTTGTTATCAATCCAAACAAGCCTTTTCTTTGTTCCTCATAATACTCCTCCCTTTGCATTTTTTTTCTTTTGCATTAGCCTTACCACATGTCTGGAATTTACTCCCTCATTAAGACAGACATGCAGAGATTTTTTGTTGATTTAAGAAGCAGTTCAAACAGCCTTTTATCATGAAGCCATTTTTGATTCTCCCTACCCCCACTCTTAAAGCTCTGCCATCAAGACTATCTTTCCTACCACATTTCCGGGAAGATAGCAGAATCTTAATAAATAAATATTTCTTGATTGATTGACTTTTAATGGGTCAAATAGCTAGGAAATATCTGATGTCAGTTTGAATCGAAGTCTTCTTGACTTCAAGACATACCATTATATTATGCTGGCTCTTCACTATATTGTGGCATGTATTAGTAGTCTGATGAAGCCTAGGGATGTATTCTGAAAATAATGTTTTTAAATGCATAAAATAGTTACAAAAGAATAACAAAAGAAACCAATTATATTGAAATAGTTCTCAAATATTAAAGAAAAATAGCATGGACAGTAGCTTTAGATCTGCTGTTCGACTGATCTCATCATTTACATGCAAAGATATTGGTTCCGGTGTTTTGGGAAAAGCACTGAACTTGGATCTAGGTTGTGAGTTTTGAGTTTTCATTCTGACACCAAGTTACATGATATTGGACAACTAGCTTTAGCTCTCTGATTCATTTTCATTTTCTGTAAAAACCTAAAGGATACTAAATCACAGGATTCTTCTGAGAAAAAATAGTTAGTAGGGGGAGGGAACAAGCATTTATTAAGCATCCATTATGTGCCAGGAACTTTTAGTATTTTCCAACTATTATGATATTTAATCCTAACTACAACTTGGGGACATAGGTCATACATGTGGAAAGTGTCTCAGGTCAAATTTGAATTCAGATTTTTCTGATTCTTATGTTTACTGTACCATTTAATTTCTATATTTGTAAACCTTCAGGTTTACTTTTCCAAAGATATATATTTAATAGTAGAACTTTAATTAGAACCAGCATCTATCCTTATAGGTACTATATTTGTGGTATTTTATTTATTAAATTGTGATATTTTAGAATTGGAACTGCTGAGATACAAAGTCTATTTTTTGTAGATAGGGAACCTGAGGCTCTTTAAATTATAGTTTCTCACTTTAAAAAATACTTCTGGAGCTGGGTCTATGAAGTGACACAGACATTGGATAGAAAGTGGGAAAAAGAAAATAAAAGGAATTTTTTGTACATAAAAATACTAAATTTTCTGATACCTATAAGGTTCTAGATTTTTCATGCCTCTTACATGTACTTGTTTTTAAGTAGGCAATAATTCATTGAGGAATTTTATTGTGCTACAAAATTTTTGGAGGGAATTATAATAATATTTTAGTAACATATTAATAACTTTTACACTATAATAATAATATAGTCCAACAAAATATTTTAATTTAACATTTACTGAATAGCTTTCAAAATATATGTGGTCTGTTTAGAAGTATTGCTTGTATATATACTAAGTTGAATAAGTTCATAACAGGTCATAAATCTATTAATGTGCATATGTATTCATTTTTATAAAATAGAGGATTTTAAAAATATATTTATCTTTTCTCTATCTCCCATTCTTTCTACCCATATAACGAAGAGCAATGATTGCTCTGGGTAATGTGTTTCTCTCTTTGATTGTTTACTTGATCCTTCAGTTACTTGGGATGAAAAAGAAACGTTTTTTCAGAAGTGCCCATTCTGTCTATTAGTCAAAACATAAACTGTGAAGCCTACCCTTAACAATTTACATTAGAGAGAATGTGGCCTATTTGGTTCTTTTCTGAACCTAAGAACTCCATGGATGTTTCATTCTCCCAACTTTTATGATCTCAAACTTTATTTCCTTCAGACAAGCTGGAGGGTGTTCTGATAATAATGAAAGACATTCAAACTCTTGCAATATTTAACATTGTTTCCCCCCATGATTTATTCTCTTTCCTTCTCTTCTACTGAAAGGAAGTTTAAAGTACAAACTAGAAACAGGCTATTGTCCCACCTTGATATGGAGGACACTGTTGTATGAGCTGAAGATTTAAAGGCATTGAAATATGGGATCTCAATTCTAGTGGGAGTTTATTTTATTAAACTCTAGTTGGTCTCATTTCACTGCCCAGCTTCAAGAGCAAAAAGACAATAAGGGATTTAAACTTAAGTGATTCTCTGCAGTTAAAATTGTTCTGGTATTTTAAAAAGGCAAATACATTGACGTTTGCCAAATGTAAATGCATTTTCCATCAGCTCAGCCAAAAGGAGTTGGATGACTTTATTAATTCCTCAAAGGAACTACAATTTGCTCTACTTTCACAACTTTTAGAAATTGGGGTTCTAGGTCTCTTTCCTATAATGGAAGTACCAGTGGAAAGGTACTGTGACGATTAAATCAGTAGTGCCAATGAAATATCTCAGATCTGATATCAGAAGGGGAAACAGACAGAGAGAATTTAAATGAAGGACAGAAGGAGAATTATTGACAATCACATCTGAAATATTGTGGTCAGATTTGAGTACCACATTTTAGAAAAGCCATTAACCAGCTGAGTACATCTAGATCAAGGTGGACAGCATGGTGTCCATTCAAAAGGAGGTCATTATAATATGCCTTGGTTGAAATAACTGAAGGTCTTTAAATTGTAGGAGGAAAGACATCAGTGGGGAAAACACATCTTCAGATATTTTAAAAAATATTGTGAAGAAGGAAAAATAAACTTCTACTTGATTTTGGAGTGCAAAATTTCATTATTAAAGGATCTACAGTTTCCTTCTAACTCTAAATTTATGATCCAATTAAGTTATAGTAGAACATTTCAGCTTACTCATTAGAAAAAACATTTTAAGTATTACAGCTTACATGGATATAAAGAATATTTCCTCTTATGAAATCTTCAAACAAAGGCAAGTCTATTATTATTTGTACATATTCAAAGGAAGTTTCCTGCTTCAGGTAAGAACTAAGCTATAAAAAGAAGAGTGATTCTATTTATAATACTTGTTATTTATTGCTCAGTAACCAGAAGATCTTCAGAGCTCACTAGTTATTTCAACCTAGGTTGCAGATACTCTTCCACATAGACAGAAACTCTGTTTCATATCCAAAAAACAGTAATGTATGTTAGTGTTCACCATTTATTAGCTTTAGTTCTAAATAAGACAAAACAAAACAAGCTTCAAAGCCCTTGTCCTAAAGATAATCTATAGTTGCTTCCTTTCTATGCAAATAGCAATGCATAATGGTCTTTAAAAAACATATTCTTGTTATAGGCACAGCCTATTTCACACTTATATTTTCTTAAGGGAAATAGAATACCAATTTGTGCCCTGAAGCTATAATAAATAATCTATTAGAAAAAAACCACAAATGATTAGAAAGACTGTGTCACAAGAGACAGGGGACGTATATGAGATTTTTTTATGAAAGTAAAATTGATAGAACATTGTAAAACATTGAATATCATAGGTGAGAGTGAAGAATCAAAGTTAACTTAGTTGTGAGCCTGGGGGACTGGAGAGATGGTAGTGTACTCAGCAATAATAAAAGTAAAAGTGAGGAAGAGTGGAGGATATGGGGAGAAAAATATACTGAGTTTAAGATGTCTATTGGACCTCCAATTCAAGGTTTCCAAGTAGCAGATGGAGAAAGACTAAGCTTCAGGAGAGAAGTTATGGCTGGTCAAATAGATTGTTGAATTCTCTGCACAGTGATGAAAACTGGAATCCTGAGAACTGAAGAAATTACCAAATCCAATGGTAAATAGAAAAGCGGGTTGAAGACATAGCATTGGGGAATACTCAGAGCTAGCAGACATGACCTGGAAAAAGATCCAGCAAAAAAAGAAGGTAGAAAGTTAACTAAGTGACACCAGTGTCACAAAAAACCTAGAGAACAGAAATTGTCAAGGGAAAGAGGATCAGCAGCATGGAGAATTGACGAAGTATGAAAAATGAAAAAAAGAGAATTTATTTTGACGAGGACATCATTGGTAATTTTGGTGGAAATAATTTCATTTTAGTTGAATGAAGAAACTAAAAGCAAGACAGCAGAGAGTTATTAAAAAAATAAAAGAAAACCAAGTGGAAATGCTGCATGTATATAACTTTCTTAAGGAAGCAAGCAACAAAATAGAGGAGACATGTGGGATGGTGGTTTTTAGGGAAGTACGGATTAAGTGAATGTTTACTGAGGATGGTGGATACATGGATAAATTTTTAGGCAATAGGGAAGTAGCCAATACCCAGGAAGAAGTTGAAGATTAGTGAGAGTGGGAATGATAGAAAGGGATGATAGCTTGCTACCAGGGAATGCAATATAGAATGAGATCACTTAAACTGTGGTATTCCAGGACAATTCATTTAAATATAGGTGTTAGGAAGGCACAATTAAATGTTACTGTGATACCAAATTGGATATTCCTTTCTGCTACAATGTGGTGTACTGATAACAGACTGGAGAGCTTAGTTTTGATATTAGTTATTCATGATTGATTCTCAGTTTTATTATTTGCAAAATTAGAGTAACAATACTTATATTGCTGTGAGGAAAGGCATCAGAGATGAAATGTCATTATGAGTTATATGAGTGTCAAGGACAGTAATGAGTGTATATTATTTGGTGGCTAATTCAAAATAGGGAAAAACTTGCTGAAAAAAAAACAACCTCTTTTATTTGAAGTCTTCAAGAAGATACTAGTGAACTATGTAGGATATTTTGTAGAGGAGATTTTTTTTAGAAGGTATTAGTTGAATTAGGTTCTTCCAACTCTGTGAAGTATTTATAAACATTTAGAAACTCTATTACCTAAAAAGATGATATATGAAACCTCTACTTGTATGTTTGCAATCTGTTGGATTCTAATGGCCAGAGAATCATAGAATCTTAAATTTTATATTGCCGAGGGATTCAGAGTTTACTTAGTTCACTCACTGTCTTCATCCAATATGTTAAAAAGGTCCTAACAAGTGATCATATATCCTTCACTTAAATTCTTCCATTGAAATGATCCTTAATACTTCATGAAGGAGCCCATTTCATTTTGTGGCAGTTTTAATTGTCAACTCATTAAATAACTATCATTTTAATCATGGTATTAGATTATAAACACTTTATGAATCTATATGTATTTGGTTGGGAGTGAGATTGCCTCTGGTTCTGTGATAACAATGGTATGGGTGATACTGAGAGCAGGAACTCCCTGTACTAATAAAAGTCAGAAAAGTTTTTGTTAACTCACAGTTTTTAAGAATTACATTAAGCCTTGAGGTTAAATGACTTTCTCAGAATCCCTAGCATGTATCAGAGGGAAGACTTCAACTCTAATGTTCTGTCCTCTATACATCACTGACTCATGAATTAGTTAATGCACTTTTTTCTCCCTTACCCTCTGTTTTGGAAATGGTGTAACTGAGGTTTGTAGAGATTAATTGAGTCCAAGGTTATACTAACCTGGTAAATAATGGAATAAAAAATTGACTCCAAATTCGGTATCCTTTTCATCATATTGTAAGAATTAGAGGAAGGTTTAGTTTTGAGAGAGTTTGAAACAGTTCAGAAAAATGAAATTGAAATGTAAGAAATGGAAGCTAATGGCAGAAGCAGGAAACAAAAGTAAATGGAGGTAAAATGTGAACAGAGGTAAGGATTTACAAAGGGAAGGGAAGATGTAATTAATTTATACTCACATAGTGGGGGAAGGAAGGGGCAAGATTAGGTGTTCAGGATAATCTATAATCTCTACAGTACTCAGCCAATGGGGAAACAGGGGAGGGATTTGTGTTTCAAGATAGGAAATAAAAGACTGTTTTTGTGCTCTAAGTGCTTCTAGAGTTGTGTAATTAAATGCACTTTTAACTTCACCCCTCCCAAATGTAATGGAGTTATTTCTTACAATATCACTGCTTTTCACCCTTATATTGAACCTAAATATATTTTCTTGTGACTTCTATTTATCTGCTTTACTTTTGCTTTCTGGTATTCCACAGATTAAGTCTAACTCGAGTTCCAGATGAAGCCTCCTCAAATAAAGATAAATTATGTTCTTAGTCATCTGTTTTCTTGGCCAAACTACCCTAAAATATTTAATCAGTCTTCATGTGGTCTGATTTTTATGTCCATCACCATATTGATGCTCCTTCTCTGAACATGCATAATTGTGTCAATATTCATTGTAAAAATGCAGTGCTTAGAACTAAACATTCTCTTCCAGTTGTTATCTGAGCACCAGTGAAGAGAATTTACTATAAAGGATAATTTTGGTGAACCTCTACCTCCACTAATGCTCTTGCTCTGCAAACCATTGTTCACTCATTCAGTCGTATCTAACACTTTTTTGATCTTGTGGACTGCAAACCAATATTGTCAATGGAATTTTCTTGACAAAATGAAGGCAAACAAAGATTAAATGTTTTTTTCAAAAGTCACACAGCTAATAAATGTCTGAATCTGGGTTTGAACTCAGATCTTCCTGACTGCAAGCCCAGAGCTCTACATACCTAATTGCCTCACTGCAAACTACATTTGTATGAATAACAGTCAAAATCTTGTTAGAGTAATTTTAGACTCAGATCACCAACTGGTTAAAATATGTATCTAAATGAACATCAAATTAGAGGATTATATGAAGATGAGAAGAAGATACAGTTCCAAGACGAATTGTTTTTATATAGAATAGTGAATACCAGTATGGATTGAAAGTCAGGATCACTTGCATTCAAATGCACCCTTAAATTCTTACTGCATGATCAAAGATCTTTAATTTAGTTCTCTGAATCTCAGCTTAGTATCATCTCTAAAGTGATCATCATAATAACCTTACCAGGTTATAATGGGGTTCAAATGATATAAATATGAGTAAAGCAATTTGAAAAAATTGATAATCTACATAAATGAAATATTATTAATGATAAAGAAGCTGTTGCTTCATTAAATGGGAAATTGATAGATATAATGTTATTGCTTCTGATGATAGCTATTATTTAGAAATGTTTTTGTCACAATGAAGTATCCAAAAGAGCCTAGAAATTGTTTTGATCAACACGTTTGAGATCATTGCTAAATAGAGAGATATCATGACTAACACTGAGAAACTAATTTACAAAATGTTACAGAGGAAAATTTCTGAATGTACAAGGAGTATCATCTCACAAATTATTTTTGAAAGCAGTTAGGGGAAATTTTGCCTATAGAACTCTTTTTTTTGTAACCTCCAATCACTCATAGATAAATTGGAAGTAGGACAAGAGATAGAAAATGAAACATTCACTAACATTTTTACAGCAAATTGTGCTCATTGCTAGTGCAGGATAAATGGTTCTTGATCAGCTGAGAGAATATGCAGTAAAAATACCTGGTTTGCCTCTGCATGACTTAGGCAATTGGTTTAAGCTAATTTACCTAATTTTTTTTTCATAATGAAGGGGATTGGAGAAGATGACATCTCTATTTGTGTGACTTACTGTTGGAAATTTGTCTCTGTCCTTTACTCAACTCCCTTCTGTTCTTTTAAATATATTTTAAAATATTTCACTGATGAGCTTTTCTTTCATGTGATTGTACTCAGCACCCATTTTCCTTCATGATTCTACACCACCCCAAAAGTTTTTCTTTATACCAAAAATATATTTAGGTACAGCAAATTCATAGATTGAATATATTCAAAATTGAATAACTGATCTTGCACTGTTTAGACTATCATCTTTCTTCTGAGAGGTGAGAGAAATACTTTATCATTCATCACCTAGAATCATGTTTAATCATTGCATTGACCTGTTTAAGAGTTATTTTCTTTCACCTCATTGTAATCATATTACCTCATTCAAATTAATTCATTCTACATCAATTCATACATCTTCCATGGTTTCTCTGAACATCCCTTTTATAAGTTATCATGTTATAATAATATTCCATTCCATAATAATTTGCTCAGTCATTGAAGTTTATACCTAGGAATGACATACCTCGTTCAGTCTTGTGCTTATTGATGTACTTCTAAAAGCCCATATTTGCAATACCAATATTATTTCCCATTTATGATATATGGTTATGAATAATGAGATACCAAGGTCTAAAAATTATCTTTAAGTGAATAAATGGGCAATTAAAAAGATTTACAAAGGATATGACTAAGTTAAAACATATGACAAATATTGACTTGTTCACTAGAAATGGTATATAAAGAAATGTTAAGGAGAGATAGAATGACTAAGGAAGTGAATCCATTATATATTGAAAATAAGCACATGCACACTTATGGTCACATGATCCCAAGAAAACACTTGGAATATTGGGTATTTCCTCTCCAAAATATTTATGGGATAGTATAGACAAGAAATAGAGGTTAAAGGAGATGGACATAGAGATGTAGAAAGCATCTCATCTTTTGCCTCCATATCTTTGTACATGCTGTCCTCTATGCTTAGAATATATACCCTCAACTCCTCCTCCCCTTAGAACTACTGGATATCTTGGAGATTCAGCTCCAGTACCATCTTATTGAAGAAGATTTTCTTGATCCCCCCAATTGTCAGTGATTTTTTTCAAATTATTTTTCAGTTAAAGGCAATGTGATGGCATAGTGAGGAAAGTTCTAGATGTAGAAATAGGAATACCTTAGTTCACATCCCAACTCAGACACTGAGCTGTATGATGCAAGTCATTTAATTCATCTCAGACTCAGTTTCTTTATTCATAAAATGGAAATAATATCTAATTTAACTCAGTTGTTGCAATAATCAAATGAGAAAACCGATATAAAGTATTTTGCAAATTTTAAAATGCCACCCAAATATCAACTATTATTAACTATAGCTATTATTTAATTTATTACCTTTACTCATCTTTAACATTTTATAACCTCCTAATAGAATGTAGCTCTTTGGAAATAGGGACTATGGCATATTGTCTTTGTACCCTCAATGCCTTGAACATGGTAGGTACTTATTAAGTGGTTATTTCACTGATCATAGCATGCACTTGTGAAGGGAGTACCCATATCTCTGAGATCACATTTCACAATAGCATGCAATATACCCATAAGCTAGTAGTGATGTGAAAAGAGGCTATTGTTTTAATGAGCATTGGTAAGTGCTTGTCTGAGCTTCAGAGATTCATATAAACTAGTATTTATGTAGCAGTTCAAGATTTGCAAAGAGCATTACATAAATTAACATATTTGATATAATGCCACTTTTTTGAAATAGTCACTGTTATTATCTCCTTTGAGATTTAGATCTAGCAAGACCCTTTGAAGACTGTAGTTTCCTTCCTTATTTTGTAAATGAGAAAACTAAGATAAAGAACAGGTGAATGACTTTCCTCATGTCACACTAATTGTAGTTCTGTGTAGGCATTTGAATCCATTTTTTGTGACTTCCAATTCTTCATTCTATCCATTAAAACAGGGCACCTTTCTCATTCCCTTATTGTAAATTGTTCTTGCTCTCCTTCTATAATTTCCTATTTTCTTATTCTAATAGGGCCATAAGCTTTTATTTTAGTTATAATGACTATTCATTCCATTGGGTTTTCTTGTAAATAGAGTCAATATACAGGTTCTTTTTAGGGGGTTTTTAGTCACCATGCAAAGAATTGTCTTTTCAAAGATAACTGGGTATTTCTGTGGATCCAGTTATATTCAAGCATGTTCTAACTGAAGAGCAAAGCTATTCCTAATATAGGGCAAATGAATCTTTGTCACATGGTGCAGAATTTAGAGGATACCAAAATTACAATGATCTAACTATGCATAGAGTCCCTCAGCATCATAGCAACAACATAGTCATTTAAAACAAATAATTAGCCGAGTTGGGAAGCTTCAAGCTGGGGTTAATGTAGCCATTTGCATTGTTGTTATTAAGTTGTTTCAGTTTGTCTGATTCTTCATGATATTATTTGGCATTTTCTTGGCAAAGATAATGAATTGGTTTGCTATTTCCTTCTACAGCAAATTTTACAAATGAGGAAATTGAGGCAATAAAGGGTTAGGTGACTTGTCCAGGATCATCCAGATAGGAAATATCTGAGGTCAAATTTGAAGTCAGGGCCTTTTGAATTAAGGCCTGGGAAATTATCCTAGTAGTCATCTAGTTGTCCAGTTGTGTTCCCAGTCTGTCACCAGAAAAAAGAAGCCACGGTGTAATGTGACTTCTTTTGTATAATTGTTCTTTTTCTCTTTACCAGGAAGATCAATTTTCTTCTTCTGGCCATTATCTAATTGGGAAGATGATTCAGGACTAAGGACAAACCAAGTATGTTCTTTTTGGTTTCTATAAATTTCTCCTCTTCATGTATCAGGCCTGAAAAGAAAGTCAAGTTGTCAGATTTGCTACATGATACCTTTACTATAAATGACTAAGAAATATGTTTCCTATAAGATTTGTATGATTAAGTTTCAAATCTTGTTATTATTTCTATGCCTTCTGACTATTGCCAGATAACATTCTATATCATTATTTTAGATCAGCCCATTTTTCATCAGTTGAATTTCCTTAAAAAAATAGAAAATTGTCCTCCTCTGTCCATGTTCTTACCCTTATGGCTGAATAGATTCCTCAAATTTTCCAAAACAAATTTAAAAAATCACCTTTGGGTAGAAACTGAAGATGGAAAATTGCAACCCAAAGGGGGGATTATTCATAAAATTTAAGTGTCCCGAAATTAGGGCTTATAGTGGAAACAGTTTCACAATTTTAATTATATCGGTCACTCTCCTCAAAGTATATAATGAATTACAGTAGTACCTAAGCACCACGAGAAAGCCAAGGACAAAATGTCAGACCTAACAACCACATCAAGAAAGGCCCTCAATATTTTTTGCTAATTGTCTGCTCCCTACTAGGCATATGTTGCGAAATGCAGCCATGTTCCTCAGCAAAAGAACTGGCACATCTTTGACTTGCTTCCCCCAGGGAGCTGGAGTGGAGATCCAAGACTAAATGATTGATTTTTGTTTCTTTTGGTTAACTAAAAATATTAAAACCACCAGTCCTCTTAACACAAAAGCTGAGAGATTAAATGCTTCTTTATTTTGTGGTGGACCATTGCCTTCAGTCTCAAATAGAATAGATTTTTTTTTCCAACACAAAGGGATTTTGGGAAACCAGGCAATTGCTTGATGCTCATAATTGTGCTGTAGATGGTCAATCAATAAAGGATTTGCTTTTTCCAGAAGAATGGAGTTGTTGCATGGGAAGAAAACAGCCATTATAAACATTTCTGTTAGGTTTTCTTCACTCAGGTTGGTTTCAGATAAATATATTGGGGGTAAAGAGGAGGAGTGCAGAATTTACTTTCTTGGCTGTGGTTTGGTCTGTCAGAGAGTGTGGTCTCCTGAAAGAATCAATAATCATCGAAAGGAATGATTGGAGAGACCTTGAATATAAAGAGATTTTAAATACAAGGTGATATGACTTAACTATGGAACTTTGAGAAAAATGAAGACTTTATAAATCACGTAAGAAACTTTGAAAACAAAAGAGAAAGTTAAGTCTTGAAATCATAGAGTTAGAGTTGAAATGCACATTTGAGATCACTGAGTCCAGTTCCTTGATTTCATATGTGAAAAAACTGAAGTTCATAGAAGTGACTTCTATGAATCACTATATATAAATCACATATTTCGTTAGTGTCTGAAATAAATTTTGAATACAGGACTTCTCAATACCAAGGCCCAAATGCATATTTAGATTATCGATGATAACTTTCTGTCTTCTAATTGAGCAATTTTATTTAATTGAATAATTATGAAACAACCACTGCAAGATAATAGGTTCAGGGGCAGCTAGGTGGCGCAGTGGTTAGAACACCAGCCCTGAAGTCAGAAGGACCTGAGTTCAAATCTGGTCTCAGACACTTAACATTCCCTAGCGGTGTGACCCTGGGCAAGTCACTTAACCCCAATTGCCTCAGCAAAAAGCAAAAAAAAAAAGATAATAGGTTCAAGAATACCAAGAGAAAATGAAATATAGTACTTTCTTTTAAGGAGGTTACACTTTATTGGAATCAGGAGATACATACTTATATTTAGTCTATGCATCATAACTGGATAAATGGGAGCAAACACTAACAAAAACAGGGAACAGAAAATGCTTCTCAAAAGAAATGGCACTTGAGTTAAGACTTGTAGAAAGCTGTTGACTCAAAAGTGAGCAGTTGGGAAGAGAGTGCATTCCAAATTTGGGGGACAGTCTATGCAAAGATGAAGATCTAACAGTTGCAGAAGACAAATGGCTAATGTTTTCACAAATGATTGACTGATTATTTCCTATTCCTACTCTGTAGCCTAATGAAGTCATAAATAATTATGCTGCATTAGCAACTGATTGGGAAATTTCTTTTCCTACCATGGCAGAGAGGGAATAGATCTTGATAGGCTCCAGTAGCTAGGTCAAAAATCAAAGAATGGTCCTTTTAGATAGCATCTTAAAATAAGTAAAGAAAAATGAACAATAGATCTCTTCTGAAGGGATTATCTATTTTAATCTTTCTGAAGTGAAATTCCTACTGGAATTTAACATTAGTAAGTGTCTCAAGTCAAAGTCTTTGGCAAAAGTATATCATTTAATAATCTTGGATTCTTCAAGCCATTCTCCAAATGATAAGTAATCAAAGGATATGAACAGACAATTTTCAGATGAAATTGAAACCATTTCTAATCATGTGAAAAAGTCTAAATCACTATTGATTAGAGAAATGCAAATTAAGACAATTCAGGAACTTCTATACATGTTCCTGAGTGCAAGCAAGCACTGTTTTGTTTGCATTTATATTCTCAGGCTTAGCCCTGAGTGCCTGGCATATAATAATCCCTTAATAAATGCTCAATCTAATTTTCTGTATTTTTCTTTTCCTCCCTCCTTCCCTCCACCCATCCCTCTGCCCTCCCTCCTTCTTTCCCTCCCTCTCTTCTTCTCTGCCTTCCTTCCTTCTTTCCCTTCCTTACTTCCCTTCCTTTGCTCTCTTCTTCCCTTCCTTTCCTTCCTTCCTTTTCTTCTTTCCTTCCTTCTTTCCTTTCCTTCCTTCCTCCATCCCTCCTTCCTTCCTTTGCTTCCTTCCTTCTTGTCTTCCTTCCTTCCTTTCCTTCCTTTCTTTCCTTCCTACTTTTCTTTCTTTTCTTCCCTTTTTCTTTCCTTATTTTCTTTTTTTCTTTTTTTTCCTTTCTTCCTTAAATTACTTGTTGAAAATAACATAGTAAGCATCAGAGGCAGTATTCAAGTCTGATTAGTCAACTCCAGAACCATTTTCTACTGTATAACATTAGACATGGAAGTTATCTTAGAGAATATTTAAACAATTTACCTATGGGTAAACTGAGACTAAGTGAGAAAGTGATTTATAATCAATCAATAAGTGCCCATTATATACCTAACACAGGAAACAAGGGGTCAGAATGGAGAAAGGTGCCTCTAACATTATGCTATGTGGTCACAACATAACTCTGACTTCCTGTTTTTAAGATATAGGATAATTCTAGAGCTGGAAGGGACCATAGAGGCCATTCATCTAATCCTCTTACATTAAATTTGAGGAAACTGATTCTCATGGACATTGTGACTTGCCTAAGTTTATGTCAATAATAAATAGGTACATAGAGCACTGGGTTTAGTATAAGGAGACTCATTCTTATCAATTCACATCTGGCCTCAGCCACTTACTAATTGTGTGACTCCTTGTTTACCTCAGTTCCTTCTCTGTCAAATGAACTGGAAAAGAAAATGACAAACCACTCCAGTGTCTTTGCCAAAAAAACTGCAAATGGGATCAGAAAGATACAGAGAAGACTGAAATTACCGAATAACAAGAGCAAAAGCACCATAGGCAGGAAAATTTGAGAATAAATCAAAGGAGGATGGCTTTAAGAGTCAGAGAATGTGTAGCTCTTTTCCTCCTCGTGCTTTCAACTAAATCAGCTGTTTTTCATTACATCCATTAATAAAATGAATGGAGAGGCACTGACCATAGAAAAATAAAGAATAGTTGAATGTTACACTTACAGTGATATACTTTATCTCATGTCTTTCAGGTCTTGATTGTTTCTCAGTTGCTAATTTCTTAATTTATCCTTCTTTCTCTAAACTCTTAAATTCCAAAATTTACTTGACTCTTCTACACATTATAAAATCTAGAAGAGAATATAGAGCTCCTCTAACCACAAGGAAATCTAGGTGGCACAGAGAAGAGCATGTTGGATTTGGAGCCAGGAGGAGTTAAGTTTAAATCCAGCCTCAGTCTCTTATTAGTGATAGTGAGTGAATCATTTGACCATTTTTTTTGGTTTCCTTACTATGAAATGGGGACAAATAATAATACTTTCCAGAGTTGTTGTGAAAATAGAATTAAATTATATATACTTATATGTGTATATATATACGTACATTATATTTATATATACACACATATATACAAAAATATAAAAGCATACACGATGTCTTTATATTTATGCATATATGTGATTATATATATATATATGTATGTATGTATGTATGTATGTATGTATGTATGTATATAGTGAGGTAGCTAGGTTATAGAGCAGATAGAGTGTAAAACTTGAAGTCAGAAAGACTTAAGTTTGAATGTTGACTCAAGAAACTCCTTAGCTATGTGGTTCAGTCCTGTAAAGTAGAGAGAAAAAAGAACATTTACCACAATATTATGAGGTATTGTGAGCATCAATTGAGTTAATATATGCAAAGCACTTTGCAGAATTACTTAAAAATTCAGTTATTATTATTACTATTATTAATTAATGTGAATTTAAAAGGTGAAACTGAGCCAAAGAAGTCATGACTAATCTTTTAGTAAGTAGAAATGTCTCTATTTGAACCAGTTTGATTCCAAATCTAATTGGACTTTGGTCTTTATCATATTGACTTTAAATAGCTTTCTTCTCTTTCATAATTTGTATCTTCAGCACAAAACTTTCTTATCTTGAAATCATTACCAGGTAAGAGGAGCAAATAGTTATCAGAGTTGGACTAAACATTAATAGTGTAGAAATAAATCTTAGTCATAGTGTATAAAGCAATACAAGAGGTGCATTTGTAATGTGTTTTGATCAGTTGTTTTTCACTTATGTCTGACTATTTATGACCCTATTTTAGGTTTTCTTGGTTAAGATACTGGAACAATTTGCTATTCTCTTCTCCAGCTCATTTTATAGATAAAGAAACTGGGGCAAAGAGGGTTAAGTAACTTGCCCAGAGTCACATGGCTAGTGAGTAGCTGAAGCCAGTATTGAACTCAGGAAGATGAGTATACCTGACTCAGTGTTCTGTGCACTAGCTGCCTCATATATAATATAGTATGGGGCAAATAAGATGAATTATGAAGCATTTTGCAAACCTTTAAACTCTATATAAATTCTGATTGCTTTTGTTCTCTGCAAAATAAGTGACTTGGTGAATTTTAGGGGAAACTTTTGACAGAGACATCTAAAAATCAAATGTCTGTTCTCTGTTGTGTTGGCAGAAAGTACCAAATAAGTAGAATAATGAAGCAATTAAGGGAAGTTTAGCAGTTATATTAAATACAACAAGAAATAAATCTAACACTGTATGTTAGCTTGGGCAGTTCAGTTGGACTGTAGGTCTCAGTTTCCTAATCTCCAGGTTGAAGGAACTATACTAGTAGGCTTCTGAAGTCCCTTACAATATGAGATGAACAATACTCTGAGAGAAGGAGGGAGGGAGTGTGGGAAAGGAGAGAGAGAGAGAGAGAGAGAGAGAGAGAGAGAGAGAGAGAGAATAAAGTAGTAAAAAACACAAAACAAACTGACCTAGGTGGGAGCACAATTTATCAAATTTGGATGAATCACAATATAACGACTCTTCAATACAAAAGAATTTAGATTCAGGTAGCATTCTTATTGCTCTTTGAGGCCAATGTACCTTGTTAAATGCAAGCTATTATTCTATATCACTCTCCTTTTTCATAGCGAAATTGCTAGAAATACCTGTCTATGCTCAGTGACATTTGTTTTTAACCCATTGTAATGTGGTTTCTGACATCTTCAATCAATTAAAATTTCTCTCTTCAAAGTTATCTCAAAATTGGAAATAAGATATATTTCTTACAATTGTCTTCTTTCTCAATATGTTTGCCATATTTAATAGTCTTGGCAGCAGGACTTACCTCAGTATACTGTACTTTGGGTTTTTAATGCTGATTCTTGATTTTCTTGCTACCTGTTTCTTCTCATGTCTTGCTGGCTCAAAATTTATATAATACCCCCTACAACCATATATACAATGAGAATGTGTCTATGACCCTTTATTACTATTTTATAAAATATTTTATTTCTTTTGATACTTCCAAATTACATATTTTAAAACTTGAAAAATTTGAATTTAAAAAAAAAACTATCTTTCCTGCCTTTCCCTTTCTCATCCTTGATAACACAGTGTTTTTTATTTTATTTATATATGTGAGGTCATGCAAAATATATTTCCATAAAAGCCATGTTACAAAATAAAATGAAAAAAATGTATTTAAGAAGTATGCTTCAGTCTTCATTGAGAGTAAACTATTTGCTCTCTGGAGATGAATAGCAATTTCCATAATAGATTAATTGGAATTATCTTGGATGATTATCTTGTGAAAATAACTAAGTATTTCACAATTTATTATACTTAAAATATTTTTATTATTGTGTACAATGTCTTCTTGCTGTTATTCTTGCATGAATTCATAGAAGTTATTCTGGGTTTTTCTGCTCAGCATTTCTTATAGCACAATAGTTATCTATCACCATTATGTACCACAACTTGTTAAGCCATTCCCTAATTAATGGACATTTCCTCATTCCAAATGTTTGCTACCACAAAAAGAACTGCAACAATATTTTTGTACAAATAGATCCTTTCCCCTTTTCTTTAATCTTTTCAGGATGCGAATCTAGTAATGTTATTGCTGAATTAAAGAGTATGCACAATTTCATAGCTCTTTGGCCATAATTCCAAATTGCTTTCTACAATGGTTGGGTAAGTTCACAACTACGCCAGTAATACATTAGTGTCCCAATACTTCCACATTCCACCAGCATTTGTCATTTTTATTTTCTATCATGTTAGCCAATCTAATAGATGCATGTATCTCAGAGTTATTTTAATTTACATTTCTCTAGTCAGTAGAGGATTTTTTCATATGATTATTGTTAGCTTGGATTTCTTTGTCAGAAAACTGACTATTCATAGCATAGCCTTTGACCATTTATCACCTGAGAAATGGCTCTTATTTTTATAAATTGACTTAGTTCTCTATTTATTTGATGTCCAATTCATTTTTCCCTTTGAGTATTTACTTGTACTCAAAGGAGGCTTGAGTGGTGATTGGCACAGAGTAGGTGCTTAAAATGTTTATTGATTGGTTATATGAATGTGAGTTATTATTTTTAGTAATAAGCATAATAAGGGAAAGAAGATTCAGAACTGAACGTATAATTGCATAATGGTGTCATTAGAGAAGATCCAATGAATCAAAATATGGCAGAAAATTTATTTGTGATTTGAGAGAATAGTGACTTTGAAAGATATGCTATTATTCATATTTTGATAAAATAACAGTACAAGACTCATGTAAGTGAGGTAGAGGGGAAAGTGTAGGATCTAAGAAAATTCAAAGATTATGAACTTTAGTGACAGAGAAAGAGTTAGTGGTGACATAGAAATAATGAAATTTGAAAGGAGTACAATTAGGGCTAAATATTATTAATGTTTTACATGGTAAATGTGAGGTGAGAGATTATGGCTAAACAAGTAGTTTTGGTAGTTATCTATATGGAGATATGAATTGGACCTTTGGGAATAAGATCATCAAGGGAAAAATATAAACAGAAAAGTGGGCCTAAGCCAGAGTCAGGGGACAAACATATCTGACTAGAAGGCCTTGGTTTGTTTCTTGCCCAGAAACCATATGTCCATCTGGTAATATTCCTGAATAAGTGTTTCTATAAATGATTTAAGGTATCCAATATTTCTTTCATAAAGGTTCAAAGCAACCTTTTCAATTCACATGATGTCTCATATCTCCTACCAAATTCATATATGTTAATTTCTTTAGAATCATACAAATTTGAAATGGAAGGAATATCATTTTTATGCAAATAGAAGAAAATAGTTATAGAAGCAGATGTTTTAACAGTAATACAAGCATAATTGTCTTTCTTAGAACAAAAAAGGGTAAGATTTCCTTTTGTATTTGTATTTTTAAATTTTATTTATACCTTTGGTATTTTATATTACATTTATTTCCTGATGTACTACTCTCTTCCAACCCTAACATTTCTATTGATTGAACTTCTCTTGTAACAAATAAAAATAAATAAATAAATAAATAAAAGTTACTAATAATGAAACCTGTATCAGAGGGTTACTATGAAGATCAAATGAGATAATATTTGTAAAGTACATAGAACAATGCCTAGCACATAATAGGTCCTTAAAAACATGGTCTTCCTTTCACTTCCTGTTCCTTTTCCAATATAGTCTCTCCAGAAGAGAAAGAATGCTTATTCTTTTGTTTTCTGAGCATTATAATTAATGAGTTGAGCTGCTTTTCAGAATTGTGAGAAGTGAAAATGGAGAGTTTATATTTTAAATACCTTGACAACAATTCCCAGAAAAGCAAACAAAGTAATTTGCTAAATGGAAATTTTATGTATTAAAAGTTACTTATAATAAATAAGCTACCATTTAGGATTTGGAAAGCTTTTTATGCTGAGATTTCATTATAGTGGATAAATAATACACACACATGTGTGTATCTATGTATGTACATGTTTATATGTCTAAAACTAAGAATAACAATGTATACATATATACACTACATATATGTATATATGTGTATGTCTTTATATCTATATCTATGTATCTATTTATATCTTTGTGTGTGTATGTTTGTGTATATGTATCTTCAATTCTGCTGGTAAACTAGTTTCTTCATTCTAGGAAAAATATACAACCTAACTCATTGTCAGTGAATGTATCCTTTATGCTCCACCGGTGCCTGAGTACATAGCCTCTGAATTGTATAAAATTGTTGTCCTGTGATTGTAATTTTTTTTAATCTTACTGATTCTAAATCATTATTTATTTAGTTGGTTTTGATTTTCTTTCCAGATGTATCCTATGTATTCTAAGATTTATTAATTGCTGTTGAATTGCTCTGATTGGTTCATGGGATCTTGACTGACCACTGGGTCTCTTTAGAGACTTATTTTAAAGTAAATGGGAAAGCCATTATTAGCTAGAGTGATCACTTTATTATCAATAAATCAATATTTATTAAGGCTTTCAATTTGTTGGTATGATAAGTGCTGGGGATACAAAAAGGGCAAAAGAAAGTCTATATTCTCTAGGAACTTACATCCTAATGGGGGAAACAGCATGCAAAGAAATATATCAAAACAAGTTATAAGTGAGATGAATAAGAAATAAGTAACAGAAGGGAGAAATTGGAATTAAAAGGGATTAAGCAAGGCTTGCTGCAGAAGGTAGGCTTTTAGTAGGGATTTAGAAGAAGCCAGCGAAGTCAAAAGTCAGAGTCAAGAAGGAATAGAGTTCTAAATATCAGGGACCATAAGAGAGAATGATCAAATCTGAGAGACATATTGTCTTGTTCACAGAAAAACATCTAGGAGATCTGTGTCACTGATTTAAAGAGTACCTTTTGGTTACTAAGGTATAAGAAGGCTTAAAGGTAAGAAGGCATTATATAGAGAGATTTTGAATGTGAACAAATAATTTTGTATTTGCTCTGGAAGCAATAAGAAACCTCTGGAATTTATCTATCAGATGGGTGATGAAATCAGACCTTCACTTTATGAAAACCAATTTAGTGGCCAAATGCAAGATGAATTACAATGGGTAGAGATGTGAGGCAAACACTGCAATAAATCAGACATGAAGTGATAAGTGGGCTTATAGTAGAGTGATAGCGTCAAGAGGAGGGAAGGGAGCATATTTGAGAGATTTTACAAAGGTGAATTCAATAGGCCTTAACAAATTGAATATAGGTGGTGGTGGAGGAAGTTATTGAGAAATCTAGGATAACTTCTAGGTGTGAGATTGTGGATTTTTGTTGCTTTCTACAATAATAGGGAAAATGAAGAAATAGGCTTAAGGGGAAAGATAATTCCATTTGGGGCATTTTTGAGGTTAAGATATATACTGAACAGCCATATTGAGAAAATAAAAGAAAGTTAGAAATTGGAGGTCAGGAGATTGGGGCAAGATAGAAAGATATGAGAATCATCAGCAAAGAGTAATGAAATCCATGGAAGCTAATGGGATTACCCAACTGTAGTATAGAGGTTATATTCTATATTCCCCCAACCTACCCCAGAAATGGCTACTATTATACACAAATATGTGTGTATGTGTGTATGAATATATATATAAATATATATGTATATGTAAATATATATGTAAAATAATTCTATACTGCTATTTATACATCTATTTCTATAGACAGTGTGTCCTTTATATGTCATTTGCAGTTGATTTGACTATTTATAATAGTCAAAATGACATTCACTCAAAACTGTTCTTAAAATCATATTACTGTTTCTGTATACAATGTTCTCTTGATCGGCATGTTTCACTCTTTTCTATTTCCATCACAGTCATATATAACTTGCTCAGCCATTCTGCAATTGATGGATATAACCACATTTCCCATCACAAAAAGTGCTGCTACAAATATGTTAGAAGATATAGGTTCTTTTCCTTTAATCATCTTTGGAAATAGACTTAATAGAGATATTGCTGTCACTTTGGGCATAATTCCAGATTGATCTCCCAATTGGTTGGATCAATTCAGAGTTCCACCAACAGTGAATTGATGTCTCAATTTTCCAAATTCCTTCAAACAGTTGTCATTTTCCCCTTGAATCATTTTAGCTGATTTAATGGGTATAAATTGATGTTTCAACTTTGCTTTAATTTACATTTCTCCAATTAATAATTATTTACAGCACTTTTGTAAGACTATAAATTGTTTTGTTTTTTTTCACTAGATAACTGTTCATATCCTTTGACCAATTATCACTTGGGGAGACTCATATTTTTATAGATTTTTCTGAAACACTGTCAATAAAATTTTTCTCTTAATTTTTAGCTTTCCCTTTCATTTTGCCTACATTTGATTTATTTTTATAATCTCTTTTTAATTTAATGTAATTGAAATTATCCATTTTGCACCTCACTCTGTTCCTTTTATTTGTTTACCCGTGTATAATTCTTATAAGTTAATATGTTCCACATCCTTCAGTTTTTTGTAATATCTCTCCTTATATCTAGGCTATATTATTATATATTATATTTTATAATATTAAAATTATTTTGATCTTATCTTGGTAAATGGTAGAAGATATTCATCTATGCCCAATTTCTACAACACTAGTTTCCAGTTTTCTATACACACATACTCACACCAAATAATGAATTCTCATCCCCCAAACTTAAATCTTTATACCTCACATATAAAGTTAGTATATTTATTTCCTGCTGTAAGTTGTATGTTTACTCTTTTCCTTAGTTCATATTATTATAATATACAGTGAAAGAGTGTGCCACAGGAAATAATGGCTAGTATGTTGAGCATGTTATACATATAGAAATTTTCAGAATAACATAAATATATCCATCTCCTCTTTTGAAACTCATGACTTGTATGCTATGGAATTTCACTACTATTAAAGGAGGGCCTAAGTTCTTATAATCTCATATTTCTCATGATAGTTTATGATGAGATATATTTACCTACTTTTCAATACTTTAGTAAATCTTTGAAATACTTCAAAGAATTTTCAAACCATTTTAGTCACATATAATTAAGTGACAAGAGCCTCAGTTGATTTATTTTTCATGCATTTCATGGCATGGGTTCTTCAAATATCTCTCTGGAATTGTTGCCTTTTTGGTAAGTGAATTTGATCCAATAAAAACTTGCATTGCATACCTCAAAAGTACGTAAACATCTGTGGGTATGACCTACTAAAGATTGACCATTGCAAATTTTTATTCAGCTTTGGTTCGCTTCTAATAAACACAATGACTATGTGAAAAGAGAAAAATTTCATGATCTTTTTCCTGGCATATATAACCTTTTTTTTTTTTTTTAGCAGATATAACCTATGAAAAGCTTTCATTGTCATGTTTCTCATCACCTTCATCATCATCATCACATTTCTCATTGTATCTACTCTTGAATGTTCCCTTTTAAAAAAAGTGTTTCTGCCTCAGCAAAATAAACATCAAGTGTGAAACCTTGCTAATGAATGACAACTTTTTCTAGAAGCTTTCTCCTCCTCCCCCATTAAATTCTGCTTTTGGAAAATTTTCCAATTTTATTTTTGATAAAATTAATTCTAATTTTTTTTCATTTTAAATCATGTTAATTTTCCACTGAAGATCAATGAAGAGAACTTAAAGTAGAATCCTATGGTATAATTTTGGTTCTGCTTCTTTATTTTTATTTTCTAGGAAAAAGGAAGAGTTTTTGTAATATGAATTTTCTCTGAGGAGACAAAATATCATTTAGATGAAGCCTCACATGGATTTACTTAAAAAATCTTAATTTCAATATTTTTAGCTTCACCTTCATTTCCAAAAATATCATTATCTATTCACATGCTTAGTATGACAACCTTCCTAACAAAATGGAGGGTGAAAAGGCAACTTGCGTTATATGTAATATACCAGACCTCTAGTTGCCTTTTTTCCATAAAGGAAGGGAGAGTGGTGCTTTTTAAAAAATAATTATTTAGACCAAAACTTGGACATTCTAATTATAGGCATACCTCAAAAAAATTATGAGTTTGGAACAAGGCTAGCACAATAAAGCAAATATTGCAATAGATACAGTGACATGAATTTTTTGGTTTCCCAGTGCACATAAAAGTTATGTTTATTCTGATCAAGTATGTTTACTATGTTTACTATACTGTAGTATATTAACTGTGAAGTAGTCTTATGTCTAAAAATATATTTTCCTTAATTAAAAGTGCTGTATTGCTAAAATTTTTTGCTAATTTATTATCTGAAGTTTCATAACATTGTACATATTTTGCTGGGAGGAGATTTTGCCTTGATGTTAATGGCAGCTGATTGATCAGGGTGGTGGTTGTTGAAGTTTGGGGTAGTTGTGACAATTTCTAAAATAAGCTAACATTGAAGTCAACCTTATCTATTGATTCTTCTTTTCACTTGAACACTTAGAAACCATTGTAGGGTATTTTACTGGTGTAATTTCAATATCATTGTGTCTCAGGGAATAGAGCAGCCCCAGTTAGAACACATATAACATTTATAAATTGTTTGCCATCTTATATGGATACAGTTTATGGTGTCTCCAAATAATTGCAACAATCATCTCAAAGGATATAGAAAAATCATTTCATAAAATAAAATACTATTTTATATTAAAATTATATAAAGAATAGAAAGGGTTTTTTTAATATTATGAAAAGCATTTATCTAAATCTGAAAGTAACATATTGAATAGAAATAAACTAAAACTATTCTAAAGTACTGTTACACGTAACTACAAAATGCATCACATATCTGAACACTAAAGCATAGAAAAGACACAGATTGATTCAATTACAAGTCCTTTTTAAAGAAATAAAGAGCTAGATAATAGATAGAGAAATATTTCATGCTTTTGGCTAGACCATACTTTGTATAATTAAAAACAACAATATTACAAAAAATAATTTGCACTTTTAATGATATACCAATCAAATTACTAAGGAAATACTCTGTAGCAATTGATAAAACTGTAAAATTGATATAGGGAAACAAAAGAACATTAAGTGATTAAAAGAAGTAGGGATGAGAAGGACATAGTTCTTCCAGACCTCAGACCATATATAAAACAGCAGTCATCAAAACTATCTGGTAATTTGTTAAAAAAAATAATTAAGAGATAGATCAATACGACAGACTAAACAAAGGAGAATCAAAAGTATTTGAGATATATACATATATTACATGTATATATATATATATATATGTATACATATATATGTGTGTGTATATAAATATACACAAACATATGTGTATATAAACCATAAGGGTATACATAGCTAATAGAAATTATATGGTAAATATATGTATTTAATGTATTCACATATGTATATACGTATACATGTATATTATATATATGATTAATCATATTAAATACTAAAATATTTAAAACTACATGATAATCTCAATAGATACAGAAGAAGCCTTTTAAAGTGTTATTGTTCAAGATTATGTGATGATCAATTATAATGGGCATGGCTTTTTTCAACAATGAGGTGATTCGGTGCAATTCCAATAGGCTTGTAATGGAAAGCTATCTGCATCCTGAGAGAGGACTATGGGAACTGAATGTGGATCATAACATAGTATTTTTACCTTTTTGTTCTTGTTGTTGTTGTTGTTTTTGCTTGCTTCTTTTTTCTTTCTCATTTTTTTTTTCCTTTTTGATCTGGTTATTCTTGTGTAGCATGGCAAATGTGGAAATATGTTTAGAAGAATTGCACATGTTTAACCTATATTGGATTACATGATTTCTAGGGGATGGGGGAAATGGGGAAGAAGGGAGAAAAATTTGGAACACAAGGTTTTAAAAGCAAGGGTGAATGTTGAAAACTATCTTTGCATGTATTTTGAAAAATAAAATTTGTTTTTATGAAAAACAAACAAAATGAATACAAAAATTAAGTCTATACCACATTAAAAAATAATTTCAGTTGATTTCCCTCTTAAGCTCCTAATTCAGGGGGCTTTTATTCTGTTGAATGTTGAATGGTGATGAGAAAGGTGAAGCAATATTATAAAATGTAAACAAATAAACTCCTTGGATAGTCATTTTGTACACTGAATAAACATCTTTAAAATGAATATTACAATTTTTCAAATTAGTATGGATACCATTGTTATTAATGTTACTAAAATTCAATTAAAACCATTGATGAATTCATAGTAGTTTTTTGTCATCATACATTTCTTTAACAAATAATATAGCAATTGCAAAAATAAAGTGCTTTCATTTAATGATGTCCAACCCTTCATGACCCCATTTGGATTTTTTTGCTTGCCTATGTTTGGCAAAGATACTAGAATGGTTTGTCATTTCCTTCTTTATCTCATTTTAAAGATGAAGAAACTGAGGCAAATATAGTTAAATGGCTTATTCAGAGTTACACAGAGTATCTTGGACCAGATCTGAACTTGGAAAGATGAGTCTTTCTGACTTCAGACTCATTGCTCTATCCAGTGCACTATCCAGTGCCTATCATACTGTAAACTAACACCCCCACAGAGATAGGCATAAAAGAACTTTTTAAAATATCATTTTAATATCATTTTGAAAATATTTTGGAATTCTGTATATACTATGACTATACTATCCACATGCTTTTAACTAACTATTACTGAGCTTTTCCACAAATCATTAATAAGAAGAAAATCTCCATATATCCTAAAATATGCATAATAGCACATTTTATAATTTTTAATAATTAGAAACAAAGCAGATGCCCATTAACTGAGGAATGGTTACACAAATGGTTGCACATAAATAAAAAGGAATATTACTTCACTCTAAGAAATGCGAAGTATGAATTCAGAGAAGCATTGAAAATTCTGTGAACTGATGCAGAGTAAAATAAGCAGTCAAAAAACCAACAAACACAATAACCACAATAATGAAAATGAAATAGAAACTACACAACAAGAACAATAAAAATCAAAAGCAAATGTACCAACATTTAAAAAATTAAGTGATAAAGAGGTGCAAAAAGGAACCCCCTAGCCATCTGTTCATGGAGGTAAAAAGTCCTCAGGTATTACACAGTGCATGTTTTCAGACTTTTTCAATGTAGTGATGTACTGGTTTATTTTTTTCTTTAAAAAATACTATTTTTTTAATATGGGAAAACTCTGCAAGGGGTAAGCAGAGGGAGAAAGAGTATTGAAATAACTATGATGATGTAAGAAATAGGAGAATTAATAAGACATTTAAAAAATGGACACATGAACACTTGGTCATGCCAATAAGTTTTTTTTTAATTTAAAGAAACTTTAAAATTTAAACTTAAATTGTTAATTAAATTAATTTAAATTTTTAATAAATTAAAATATTTTTAATTTAAAGAAATAATTAGAAATTTTTCTGTTTCCTGTTTGGATGGGAGAAGAATTAAAGTAATGTTAGAGAGACTTTAAAGTCTCTCTAGATCTAACCTACAGTGAGTTTTGCCCATAGTTAACTTGTTTGTATTATTGTTATGAAATTGGGATATGCTTTAGAGTTTGGGGTTTCTTCTTGCTTTGCATTCATGGTTTATTTAAGGACTCCAATATGCATCACCAAATCCCCAATGATTCTTGAATTTCCATTTTAATACCAAGTGAGCAATTTCAAAGGTTGGCTATTTAATAAAGGCACTGTGGTATTGGTTGCCACTGTTAAGAAACATAAAATTTTTCATTATTTTAAAAGTTACTAACAGCTTCTCGACATATGAATGAAACCACAAATATCTGCTTTGACATCTCCCTAACCACTTTTAAAAGTAAAATTTCACTCAAGGACCTTAAGGACTGGCCATAAATTCTACACAAGAGTTTTCAGAGTATTATCTTCTGTCAGTATCACTCAGTTGGATGCATTAGACGCAGAGTCAAGGAAACTGCAAGAACTTCAAGGCTCACTATTGTATATAAATGATTTGCCTCTTACAAACAAGCAAACAACAACAAATCACTTAGTCAACAAATCACAGACAATGAAAGTTATACATAGCACAGAATTCTGAGTGATCCAAAATATTTTTTTATTCAATTAATTTTTTTTGAGGGGGAGGGTGGCTGTATTATCTGGAGGAAAGAAAGAGAAGAGAAAGGTATGACAGAGGAAGGAAAATCATTCTGGACAATTTCTAAATAGATGAAGTATGCCAGTGCAATGAAGATGGTTAAGGAATAGAGATAATTATGTTTAAAATTAAATAAATAAATAAAGCAGGTCCTTGAAGTCAAGAGGACCAGAGTTCAAATCCTGGCCTCAGACACTTACAAGTGTATCCTGAGCAGGTCCTTTAATCCCAATTACTTCATCAGCAAGATTTATTAACATTTAGTAATATGTGACTTCCATATTGTAATTATGTGTGTATACTCATATGCTTATACATTTTAAGCATTTATTGCATTTCTTTTACTGATTTGAAACCAAATCCTTTAGAGAAGATATACCTAGAATGAAAAGTTGGTTTTTTAAAATTCATTTCATTGTTTTTTTCTTGTCATTGTGTTCCTTAATTTATGGGTTATACCCTTATTTATTCTTGAGTTTATGAGTTTAAAGATAATATGAATCATATTTGATTTTATGTATGTGTGGTTGAAAGGAGGTAGAGAAAAATCAGAAAATGGTGCTGACTGATCAATTACAAATTTATGTTCTATAACCTCAGCTCAGCCTTCAACTGCTCTAAGTGATATGCTATTGCATGCACCACAATTCCAAATCTTTTCATGCTTGCATGCATCCTATTTTCTCTCATGTGACTTCCTCCCCTTACCTTCTTAGCTAAGAGCCTTCCTTGCCTCATACTTCACTCAAATACATCGGGGTCATTTACCAAGAACTTTATTTTTTTATCCAGGGTGAAATATGTATTCAGGGAAGGCTAGTATCTCTCACGTGGGGCTTGCTGGACCCATTAGAGACCGTTTTCCATGTTTGGTGTCCATCTGATCTATCTAATTCTCACCTGTGGCTCCAAAAAGCTGTAGCATGCAGCCATACCCCAATAAACTATCTTGGCCGATGAGTTGAGGTTAACCAAGGAGTCTCAAACCCATTAGTGAGTTAGGGAGATGTCTTCCCCAACATGTGAAGCCTTCCCCTGATAGAACAAGTGGATGAGAATGTTTTATTCCAGTGTCTATGAAGGCGGAAGCAGGCATTATGGAGTGCTGAGAGCTTGATTAGACATTTAAGATACCAGGTTATCCCCTGCATCTTGAGCCTGTAACAATAATTTAATTTCTCCCTTTTTAATTTTTGCTTCATTACTTAAAACATATATATTTTTCCTATCCTAAAACAAAGACAAACAAACATAACATCCCTCACAACAATCTACCATAGCTATCTTATATCTCTTCTCTGTTTTATAACTAAATCCCTCAAAGAGACTGTCCATAATTGGCACCTCCACTTGAAGCCATTTGCTGAAACTTCCCTCTTCTCTAACCCTCCTCATCTCTTATCATCCAGATCCTTTCTTTTACTAGTTGCCATCTTTATTCCTATTTTATATGAAGGAGCCCTTCTCCTTACCATTGGAAACTTTTCTACATGTAAAGTGATCCCATTCCAACCTGTCTTCTCCTATAGATTGCGCTCCTATTATCCCTAATCTGCTTTTAATTTTTAGTGTATCCCTTTCTATTTCTATCGCCTACTTCCCTACTACCTCCAAATGTGTTCCAAAGAAAACCTCATTTTATAACATAATTTGCTCAGATTTTTTTTGATGGATATATCCTTAGCTTCCAATTACTAATTATGACAAAAAGATGCTATCTATCCTTTTTTACATATGTATCTTCTTATTTCTTAGATCTCTTGAAGGTGTAGATTTAACAGTGATATATCTAGGTCAAAGAATATGCTGTTTAATGACTTTTGGGAGATGAGCCTAGATCAATACATCCCCTCTTTCCCACCATGACATGCCATTTCTTACCAGCATACTTGACTCCTTTACAGTGACGGAAATATTTATCTGTAGGTCTCATTTCCCCAGCTAGTCAAACTCATGGCTAGTGATGAAATTTGGATGATCAACTTGGAATTGGCTACCCTTTTCTTGCTTGTTTGGTAAGTAAGAGCACAAGGTATTTCCATCCCCCGTATTCACCTTTCTCATGTTTCTTAGAAATAAAATTATTTCATTCGTTTTTCTGTTTTGAATTTGGAAGAAGATTTCAGTTTACCCCTGGTAGGCCATAGAGATAACATTTCTCAGGATTATGGGAGAAAGGGGAATAGATATTTTATGTGACATATTAACAATAAACTTTATGGGTTGGATATGATATTCATATATCAACTGGAAAACACATTACCCACAAAGCATACCCATAAATTAATGGAATCCTACTTAACAAAAGACAAATGTGGTGGAAATATCATTGGTATGATCAAAGATTAGAATGAATTCTAATAATAGATTGGATTCCAGAGGAAAGAATCTGAATTATGGAAAATCCTTGAAGAAGGAATCTGAAATACAGATAATCCATGTGTCAAAAGCTCAATTAAGGATCAAACTTAGAAGCACACTTCTTATACACTGCTTCTGCCAAATAATGGAAGGCTTTGCTGATTACATTAAATGATTATGTGATTAATTGATTATTGTGTGGATAATGTGGATATGGCAAATCACCCCATCCAACTAAATTTCGAATTTATTTTAAGCTTTTATTATACAGATTAAGTCCTGGCATAGAAGCTGGCATGATATTTGCAACCAATTTTTCTTTCTCTGTGTTGGCTCATTCATTTTCAATTCATCACCAGATTGTTGAAATTTTTTTCTTTATAGTGGAGGTCTGACCATGACCATGGAACTGCAACTCAATCTCTCAGAGAAATGAAATAATACTGTGGAGTAGGAGATATAATACTAACTATCCATCCCTTTAATTCCTGAGCTCTAATTGCTGTGCTTCATATTTACACAAAATCATTCACAACAGCACTATAATTCTTAATAATGGAAATTTATCAAATAGATAATTAAGCAGAAATAATTAATATAATAAAAAACAAGAAAAATAAAAATATTGGAGCCCAAATTAAATTTGAATCTTCTACCAATGCACACAATTCCCAGATGAATAGTGAGCATACACTTACAGAAAAAAGATTTGTGTTAGTAGAGAAAAAATATACACAACTCTATCAAGTAAACTCTGATGTACTTTCTAAAGAAGCTTTTCCACTGTGCATCACATGTTTATAATAATGTTTCTCTTTTATCTTCTATTGGATCTCATAGCTCTCTGGCTGATCAAAAGTGGTTACCTAATAATAAATTGGCAAAACATTTTTACATTTAAGGGTTTTGATAAGAGTCTCATTTATAAAATAAATAGAGAACTGACTTAAATTTATAAAAATTCAAGCCATTCTTCAATTAATAAATTGTAAAGGATATGAACAGACAATTTTCAGATGAAGAAATTAAAACTATTTCTAGTCATATGAAAAAGTGTTCTAAAATATTATTGATCAGAAAAATGCAATTTAAGGCAACTCTGAGATTATACTACACGCCTCTCAGATTGGCTAAGATGATAGCAAAAGATAATGATGAATATTGGAGGGGATGTGGGAAAACTGGGATCCTAAAAAAACATTGTTAGTGGAACAGTGAACAGATACAACCATTCTGGAGAGCAATTTGGAACTATGTTCAAAAAAGCTATCAAACTGTCCATACCAAACCCAGCAGTGTTTCTACTAGGCCAAAGAGATTGTAAAGATGGGAAAGGGACCCACATGTACAAAAATGTTTGTGACAGTTCTTTTTGTAGTGGCAAGAAACTGGAAACTGAGTGGATACCCATCAATTGGAGAATGGCTGAATAAGTTATGGCATATGAATGTTATGGAATATTATTGTTTTATAAGCAATGATCAGCAGAATGATTTTAAAGAGGCCTGAAGAGGCTTACATTAACTTATGCTAAGTGAAGTGAGAACCAGGAGATCACTGTACATGGCAACAGCAAGATTATACAATAATTAATTCTGATGGATGTAACTCTTTCCAACAATGAGATGACTGAGGCTAGTTCCAATGATCTTGTAATGAAGAGAGCCATCTATACCTAGAGAGAGGACTGTGGGAACTGAGTGTGGATCACAACATAACATTTTCAATCTTTTTTCTGGTGTTTGCTTGTATTTTGTTTTTTTACTCATTTTTTTTCTTTTTTGATCTGATTTTTCTTGTGCAACAAGATAATTTTATCTATGTTTACATATATTGGTTTATATATATATATATATATATATATATATATTTAACGTGTATAGCATATATTGGATTACTTGCTATCTAGGGGAAGGGATTGTAGGAAGGAGGGGAAATTCTTAGGGTTTTGCAAGAGTCAGTGTTGAAAAATTATCTATGCATATGTTTTGAAAATAAAAAGCCTTAATAAAAATATGTTTCCCTATTAATTTTGGACTCCTGAAATAGTAACAAGTTTTTACCAATAGACACCCTTCATTGGGTGGTAAGAGTTTTAAATTTTAGTAATAAGCTGGTCCCATAAGCCAAATTATTTTCATTTTCCTCAGATCTGCTTGTGTTCTATGAAGAATTTCTCAAGCAATAGATCACAATAGCAGGATTGCATTTCCCCCCCAATCTACTCTCAATAAAGCCATGCCTTTTTCCATTTTAGTTCAGCTCACAGCAAAGTAGATGCAACATTTTTTTGTTTGTTTTTGTTTTTTTTTTCTTCCCTATCAAAACATAGCAGGTGGTAAAGGGTAATGCAGGAAAACTCACTGTTCTTGAATTTATATTAGATGCTTCTAGAGAGACAATACTATATTCCAAGACAGTCAGTTCTTAGCCTAACAAAGCATGCCTTCAAATCAACACAATTTTCTGTATCACAAAACATTTGTAGATATCCTGAATTCCAGATCATCTCCTTTCACTCTAAAATTCTACATTCTATAAACACCATTTCTCCCCTCCTCCACCTTAATCTCCTGTTCCTGGTTCATTTTGTACCAGCTTCTACTTCTATCTCATTTGTTCGTATTCCACCTCTCTTTTATGTCTTTTAATGCCTCAGATAAGGACCTCTCCATTAGCAGAAACAGATCTGTACCACCTGAGGAAAAACAACAAGACATAAAATATTTTATTTTCTATTTGTGTTGAATTCCAATGGTGCTTTTATAAGTTATCTTAAAAATCCCCCAATAGTTATTGATTTGTAATTTCTCTCTTATAACCTTCAAAATTTAGAGAATACATATAAATGAATATAAATGGGCCACAAAGACCTGCTGTAATTTTAAACTTTTAGTTCTCTTCTGTCAAATCAATTCCATTTATATATATTTTATTTGAGAGGAAATTTACTCCTGATTTTTCAAGGAAGTTTTTCATCCTCTCTCAAGAGAAGTCTTTTCTTGAAATGATTTTATTATTTTTATTTTATTTTATTTGCAAAACATATGTATGGGTAATTCTTCAACATTAACCCTTACATAACTTTCTGTTACAGATTTTTCCCCCCAACTCCCCACCCCTCCCTTAGATGGCAGGATATCCACTACATGTTAATTATGTTAAAATAGTTGGCAAATCTAATATATATATATATATACACACACATATTTCCAAACTTATCATTGTTGTGCAAGAAAAATCATATCTACACAAAAGACATATCAGATAAAGGAAACACAATGTAAGCAAACATCAATCAAGAGTATGAGAATGTTATGTTGTGGTCCACATTTCACATCTCTCTCTCTGGGTGTATATGGCTTTCTTCAGTGAACAATTGGAAGTGGTTTGAAACATTTCATTGTTGCAGAGAGCCATGTCCATCAGAATTGATCGTCATATAGTATTGTTGTTGCGGTGTATAATGATCTCCTGGTTCTGCTCATTTCACTCACCATCAGTTCATGCAAGTCTTTCCAGGCCTCTCTGAAATTGTCTTGCTGCTCATTTCTTACAGAACAATAATATTCCATAATATTCATATACCATAATTTATTCAGCCATTCTCCAATTGAAGGGCATCTATTCAGTTTCCAGTTTCTAGCCACTACAAAAAGGGCTGCCACAAACATTCTTGCACATGTGGGGCCCTTTCCTTCCTTTACGATTTCTTTGGGATATAAGCCCAATAGATATGCTGCTGGGTCAAAGGGTATGCACAGTTTGATAACTTTTTGAGCATAGTTCCAAATTACTCTCCACAATGGCTGTATCCATTCACAGCTCCACCAACAATGCATCGGTGTCCCAGCCTTCCCACATCCTCTCCAACATTCATCATGAACTTTTCCTATCATTTTAGCCAATCTGACAGGTGTGTAGTGGTACCTCAGGGTTGTCTTGATTTGCATTTCTCTGATCAATAGTGATTTGGAGTACCTTTTCATATGATTACAAATAGTTTTAATTTCATCCTCTGAAAATTGTCTGTTCATATCATTTGACCATTGATTGATTGGAGAATGGTTTGAATTTTTATAAATATGAGACAATTCTCTATATATTTTAGAGATGAGACCTTTATCAGAACCCTTAAATGTAAAGATGATTTCCCAATTTATTGCTTCCCTCCTGATCTTGACTGCATTGGTTTTGTTTATAGAAAAAGTTTTTAACTTAATATAGTCAAAGTTATCTATCCAGTTTTCAATTAAGAGTTCCAGTTCTTCTTTAGACGTAAATTTATTCCATCTCCATAGGTCTGAAAGGTAAACTATATTACATTCCTCTAATTTACTTGTAGTATCACTCTTTATATTCAGATCATGAACCCATTTAGATCTTATCTTGGTATGTGGTGTTAGATGTGAGTCAAGCCCTAATTACTTCCACACTAGTTTTCAATTTTCCCAGCAGTTTTTGGTGAATAGTGGGTACTTATCCCAGAAGCTGGGGTCTTTGGGTTTATCAAAGACTAAATTGCTATAGTTATTGCCTAGTTTCTCTTGTGATTCTATCCTATTCCACTAATCGACTACTCTATTTCTTGGCCAGTACCAAATGGTTTTGATGACCGCTGCTTAATAATATAGTTTTAGATCTGGTACAGAAAGGCCACCTTCATCTGCCTTTTTTTCATTAATTCTCTTGAAACTGTTGACCTTTTGTTCTTCCAAATGAATTTTGCTACTATTTTTTTCTAGATTTGTAAAATAATTTCTTGGGAATTTGATTGGTATGGCACTAAATAAGTAGATTAGTTTGGGTAGTATTGTCATTTTTATTATATTCGCTCGGCCTAACGATGAGCATTTTAAGTTTTTCCAATTGACTAGGTCTGATTTTATTTGTGTGGAAAGTGTTTTGTAGTTTAGTTCATATAGTTCCTGACTTTCCCTTGGCAGATAAATTCCCAACAGTTATTTTGAATGGAATTTCTTTTTGTATGTCTTGCTGCTGAACTTTATTGGTAATATATAAAAATGCTGATGATTTATGTGGATTTATTTTGAAACGTGCAACTTTGCTAAAGTTGTGAATTGTTTCTAGTAGTTTTTTAGTTGAGTCTTTAGGGTTCTCTATGTATATCATCATGTCATCTGCAAAGAGTGATAGTTTGGTTTCCTTATTACCTACTCTAATTCCTTTAATTTCTTTTTCTTCTCTTACTGCTAAAGCTAGCATTTCTAATAAAATATTAAATAATAATGGTGACAGTGGGCAGCCTTGTTTCACTCCTGATCTTCTTGGGAGTGGTTCTAGTTTGACTCCATTACATATGATGCTTGCTGAAGGTTTTAAGTAGATACTACTAATCATTTTAAGGAAAAGCCCATTTATTCCTATACTCTCCAGTGTTTTTACTAGGAATGGGTGTTGGATTTTATCAAAAGCTTTTTCTGCATCTATTGAGATAATATAGTTTTTGTTAATATGGTTATTAATATAATTGATTATACTAATAGTTTTCCTAATATTGAACCAGCCCTGCATTCCTGGTATAAA